>JAZBGY010000429.1:0-62811 GCA_037414755.1 Lydus trimaculatus | reverse complement strand
TTGTGAAACGGCTCTTGTTACTCTATGATCGCTGCGATAAACTTTTAAGACGTCTAGAATTGGGGAAGATGGCGCATTTTAGGAGCCAATTTCCTTCAATTTTTGAGGAATATCGGAGGATTTTGCTTTGATGAAGTTGATGGAAAAAATCGAAAATAGCTCTCCCTACGTCGGGCAAAACATTGTCAGCATAATTACTGAGGGAAGCATTGCATTGGTAGAATATCGGAAGCAAAATCATCCAAATGCAAGTAGGCTTTTGGGGTGTTGTAATGAGGTAAGCAATGACTTTAAAGTCACCTCATTATCCGAGATTGAATTAAGGGAGTTTGTCCAAAACAAGTAGGCGAGGTAATCATGTTTCAATTGGTCAACAGTGTTCAGCCGAAATGCTTCTGGCATATAGTTTTGAAGCCCATTTGGCGACAATTTCTAGTTTCTTTGTGAAACTTCTCTTGTTACGCTATGATCTCTGCGATAAACTTCTAAAACGTCTAGAATTGGGGATTATGGTGCATTTTAAGAGCCAATTTTCTTAATTCTGAGGAATATCGAAGGGTTTTTCTTTGATAAAGTTGATGGAAACAGTCGAAAATAATTCTCCGTACGTCGGACAAAACATTGTCAGCATAATTACTGAGGGAAGCATTGCTTTGGTAGAAGATCGGTAGCAAAATCACCAAAATGCAAGTAGGCTTTTGGGGATTAGTTTGGGGTGTTGTAAGGAGGTCAGCAATGACCTTAAAGTCACCTCATTACCCGAGATTGAGTTAAAGGAGTTTACCCAAAACAAGTAGGCGTGGTAGTCATGTTTCTTTTGGTCAACAGTGTTAATCAAAAATGCTTCTGGCGTATAGTTTTGAAGCCCATTAGGCGACAACTTCTAGTTTCTTTGTGAAACGGCTCTTGTTACTCTATGATCGCTGCGATAAACTTTTAAGACGTCTAGAATTGGGAATGATGGCGCATTTCTTCAATTTTTGAGGAATATCGGAGGATTTTGCTTTGATAAAGTTGATGGAAAAAGCCGAAATTATCTCTCCCTACGTCGGGCAAAACATTTTTCCGGCATGTTTAGCTAATTTTTATTGTAAAAATTTACAGATTTGTTATTCCTAGAAGGTCCAGATGTTATAATACGTGTTGCATTAGCTTTATTAACATATCATAAAGATAAATTATTATTATGTGATAGTTTTGAAGAGATTATGGATTATTTAAAAAATAATGTATCAACAATTGATAAACAAATCTTAGAGAAAATAATGAAAGAAGTTTATATAAATGATATAACGAAATCATTAATTGAATATCATGTTGAATATAATGTTATACAAGAGGAGACAACATCAATACAAAAACAAATGGAACAATTATTATTATATGAAAAACAAAATAAATTATTACAAGAACAAAATAAAACATTAATACAACAATTAGAATTAACAATAACAAATGTACAACGTTTAGAAAAAACAAAATGTTTACAACAATCACAATTGAATCGTTTAGAGATGCATAGTCGTGGTTTAGATGTTACAATTATAACATTAGCAAATTTTATCAATAATTTAATTGAACAAAAATTAGAAATTGATATACCGGATGATGTACGTCGTATCTTATCACAAATTAATTTTGCTGAAAAACGTAAAAATGATCTAACAATTAATAAACAACAGAATAATTTGATGAAAGTTTTGCAAAATCTACCAAATAACGATAAATTGATGGTGAAAAGTTTAAGTACCGGTAGACTACCTCTACCAAATAACAACAACAATAATAATAATAATAATAATAATAATAATAATAATAATAATAATAATGATAATAAAATAAGATCAAATAGTCTAAATTCGAAAATAATTAAAGATAATAATAATAATGCACCGAAAATTTCGCATTTCTTCTCAACATCACATCACAACATTTTACAACAAAATATCCACAATAACAATAATAATAATAATAATTATAATAATTTGTTGAATGGTGCAAGGATTGATATAAAGGTGCAAGAATTTGAGAATGAATTAAATGTAAAAAATGGTAATCCAACAGATCAAAAATCAATAAGTTTACCAATATGTTCAACAACAATTGATTATCCATCACCAACAAATTCAATAGATAGTGGTGTATCAAGTCCGAAAAATTTTGAGAATCATCCATTAAGTAATTGTGATGTTAATTTTACATTTAATGGTACAAGAGAATTGAAAACAATCAAAAGTATTAAGAATTTATCGAGAAATTCTAGTCCTGATATTATTACAAATAATAATAATAATAATAATAATAATAAATGATAATAAATGCAACAAATTGTTTTTAAGTCAATTATTATTATTATTATGTGATATTATGATTATTTTTATTTGTTTTACTCAATTTAGGGGAAAAACTCATGAGATCTTCAACAAGTCTCGATTTTGATTAATAGGTTCGTCCCTACCGACAAACTGTAATCACAATAAGGTGACTTTTCGAGCATTCTAATCGAACTTATAACTCTTCGTTTCAAGTATTTCGGTAGAAAAGTGGAATAATTTGGAAGTAGTTTTCCCAAAATCACTAGATCTGTCTGACAGAATTTGTAGGTAGGAACAAACTTATCAACCTAGAAGGTGTTGTAAGTACAACACTCTCTTGAAGAATCTCATCGAATATATTTTTTGTTAGAGGTATATTTCTGTTAAGAGTCTATCAAACGATGTCAAAATTTTTGATTTTGCTGGGGAGTTACTTAATTGAAGTCAAAAATTTTTTTTTTAATCTATTTGATAGATTTTACGTTTATGTGTACTTAATTAGTATTTCTGTCTTCTATTCTGTATCAAGAAAATTGTGATTTTTTTGTGGAATTTATAGTATTTGATGATAAATGATAAATAAAAGTCTCATTGTTTCTATATGTGCTCTTGCGTATTTTGCCCTTTAATTGTCCTCTGAGTGACAAAACTATTTCGACGATATCTACCTCTGCCTACCATGCAAAATTTATCCTCTATTTCTTATCAAACTGGTGAGCATCACCCAAAAAAGTTAACAACAGTTTACACTGCCTATGTGAATGGAGATGTCTTTGAACTGAGCTATACTCTTCTGGTAATGCTCAAATCTATGCTTATTTTCTTAATTAAGCCCGTGTTATTCTAGAATTTTGTTCAAAATAAATGTTGTACCTGCATTAGCATATGTAAGAGCTTTCATCTGAGCCCTTCATAGCATTTTCAATTATTCCCAAAAAACGAAAAACAAATAGGAGGAATAACTTCTCATGAGCACCTTTGGCTCTTTCGTATTTTGCCTTTGTAAAAAAATTCTAACGCAAAACTATTCTGACGCTATCTCCCTATCTGCTTTGTGCCATGCAAAATTTATCCTCAGAAAAGACAAAAAAGTTAACAAATGTCTTTAGACTGAGCTATCCTTTTCTTAGTCATGCTCAAATCCGTGCTGATCGCTTCAGGAAGCTCTTGTTGCTCTGTAGAATTTTATCCAAAATAAATTTTGTACCTCCCATTAGCATCTGTTAGAGCTTTTATCTGAGCTACTCAAGTGTATTTCATTGCATTTTCAATCATTCCCCAAAAAAAAGTAGTAGGAATAACTTCTCATCAACACCGACTCATTGTTTCTACCTTTGCTTTTTCGTATTTTGCCTTCTAAAATTCTAACGCAAAACTATTCTGACACTATCTACCTATCTGCCTTGTGGCATGCAAAATCCTCAGAAAAAACAAAAAAGTTAACAAATGCCTTTGAACTGAGCTATCCTTTTCTTGGTCATGCTTAAATCTATGCTTATTTCCGTAGGAAGCTTCTAATGCTCTGTAGAATTTTTGACCTCCATTAGCATCTGTAAGAGCTTTCATCTGAGCCCTTCATTGCATTTTCAATTATTCCCCAAAAAAAAAAAAAATAGAAGGGATAATTTCTCATGAGCACCGTCTCATTGTTTCTACCGTTGCTCTTTCGTATTTTGCCTTCTAAAACTCTAACGCAAAACTATTCTGACGCTATCTACCTATCTGCCTTGTGCCATGCAAAATCCTCAGAAAAAACAAAAAAGTTAACAAATGCCTTTGAACTTAGCTATCTTTTTCTTGGTCATGCTTAAATCTATGCTTATTTCCGTAGGAAGCTTCTAATGCTCTGTAGAATTTTTGACCTCCATTAGCATCTGTAAGAGCTTTCATCTGAGCCCTTCATTGCATTTTCAATTATTCCCCCCAAAAAAAAAAAATAGAAGAGATAATTTCTCATGAGCACCGTCTCATTGTTTCTACCGTTGCTCTTTCGTATTTTGCCTTCTAAAATTCTAACGCAAAACTATTCTGACACTATCTACCTATCTGCCTTGTGGCATGCAAAATTTATCCTCAAAAAACACAAAAAAAGTTAACAAATGTCTTTGGACTGAGCTATCCTTTTCTTGGTCATGCTCAAATCTTTGCTGATCGGTTCAGGAAGGTCTTATTGCTCTGTAGACTTTTGTCCAAAATAAATTTTGACCTCCATTAGCATCTGTTAGAGCTGTCATCTGAGCTCCTCAAGTGTATTTCATTGCATTTTCAATTGTTCCAAAAAAATAAAATGGGAAGAATAACTTCTCATGAACATCATCTCATTATTCCTAGCTTTGTTCTTTCGTATTTTGCCTTCTAAAATTCTAACGCAAAACTATTCTGACACTATCTACCTATCGGTCGTGTGTTATGCAAAATTTATCCTCAGAAATGATAAAAAAATGCCTTTGAACTAAGCTATGATTTCCTTGGTCATGCTTAAATCTGTGCTTATTGCTGTAGGAAGCTCCTAATGCTCTGTAGAATTTTGTCCAAAATCAATTTTATACCTGTATTACCATCTCTGATTCTAAAGAAAATAAAAGAAATAACTTCTCATGAATACTGCCTCATTGTTTCTACCTGTACTCTTTCGTATTTTGCCTTTGAAAACATTCATCTCTACGATCTTTCAGTAGCAAAATTATTTTGACGCTATCTAGGTACCTACAAGAATATTGTTCTATGCCTTGTGCTATGCAAAATTTATCCTCAGCAAAGACAAAAAAAAAGAAGTAATCAACAGTTCATACTCTTTATATGAATGGAAATGTGTTTGGACTGAGCTAGCCTTGTTTGGCAATGCTCAATCTATGCTTATTCCTAAAGGAAGCTCTTGGTGCTTTGTAGAAATATGTTTGCATTGCCATCTGTAAAAGCCTTCATCTAAGCTCCTCAAGTGTATTTCATTGCATTTCCAATGATTCCTAAAGAAATTAGCAAGACTAACTTCTCATGAATTCCGTCTATGTGTTGGATGACCTCTTTCTTAAATTTGTTTGTAGCACTTTAGAATTATGATCATCTCTGCTGTTAATTTAGCCACTTGTTATAGTTAAGCTCTATAATTTTGTGTGTTCAAAACTGACTTTTTGCTGCTTTCAACCTTAGTAATTCTTAAAGCGTTTTTCGCTCACCAACACAATTCCTAAAACCAGAAATCTATCTTGCACGCTGCTGCTGCTCCCTAAGATTTCCTTCAAATCTTCCAAAATTTAGACCATCTACCAACTGACTTTTAGCAATTCTAAATCTGCACCTTTGTAACCTTTAACATACATCCCTTTCCTATGCCAAAACTCCCAAACAAAACCTTCTAACTACACCCTTCAAAACATGCTTGATCATCAGATATGCATTTTTTCTTACAATTAGAACAATCAAGTAGATCCACTTTTACGTTTACACCGACAAAAATAAAAATGAGCATAATTAGAGTAAAAAAAAAAAAAAACGCTACACGTGTAGTTTGAAATTACACATTTCATCATTGAATTGAATTTTGATGCAATCACAATTATCAAAAACGACATTACAACCTTTCTATTTTTAGAACATCAAAAAAAGGTCCAAAAGCATACAAGAACATAGATTAAGAAGAAATTGAATTTCATCTTTAATCTTAATTGAAATTTATAAATTCAGACAAAACAACAGTTTTTATTAATTAATTTGTGATAGTTTCTCTAATTAATGTCGGTTTAATTAAATGATTAGAATTATTTAAAAATAATAAACGACGACATTGCAATAACCAATGATAAAAGTGATTATATAATAATTATTTTTAATAATAACAATTATAATAATAATAATACTGTAAAAAATAATCCAAACAATTAGCAGCAGATGGTAGCAAATTGGGGTTATTTTAAGGGTGTTACTGAGGTCAACGTTGCGAAAATGCATGGCAAAAAGAGGATAATGCATTTCTGAAGCTATTTTCAATGAATCTAAACTATATTTAAAAGTTTTCCATCATACCAAACTATTCCCAAAAAAGTCCTCAGTAACTACAAAGGACATTAAAATTGAAATTTTTGTGGTAAAATCAAAACTGTAACTCATTAATTTGCAATTTGATGACAATATTCCATGTGAAATATTGTAAAAATGTTAAAGACCTCTGTTAAGGTCAATGATATAATTTTTCAATGTCAACATGTAACAAAACGTATTATTCATATTCACCTTGTTTTCAGGTCAATAATGAAACAAAATCAAACAGACGATGAGATAACAATTAGATTGTCTTGGATTTCATAGAAATTTAGAGGAATTTTCCGGTCACTTTCTAATGACCACCAAAGAGGTTAATTGAAAAGGACCCCACCTATCCAATTTATTATTACACTATTATTATTATTATTATTACTGTTATTAAATATGATTTTATTGGTTTTCCAGATTTGTTGTTCTTGATCTTTATTCAATTTATTTTAAATCATAAAAAAATAAAATGTTTTTTTTTTTTCTTTCTGATTTATAAATTAATTAAATGTTATTGACCTATTTTGCTCAACTTATTTTTTTGTCATCTTCTTGTTATGGGTTTCTTTATTATTAATTTACCAAGAATAACACACCTACAGCTAGATACCTAATTTTAATAAATTTAAATTTTCAATTTTAGTGGATGCTCAAAATGTTGTAAATCAAACTAGTTTTCGTTTATTTGTCGCGTAATCTAATCATTGTTGTTGTATTTGATTTATTTTATCTTTATGTAAAAGTGGCATTTTTTTCCTGTGATAAAAAAATAATCGGCTATCTGATTCATGCAACAAATATTGTTGAGTTTTACAGGAAAAACAGGGTTCAGGTGTGCTTAAGGAAGGACTACAAAGGTCACTTGTTTGAAAAATTGAAGGAAGCTTCTTAAAGAGGTCAATTTTATGTTTAGACCTTTGTGGCTTCTCAGGTCATTTTGTGACTAGATGAGGAAGCCAAGGGTGCTATTCAAGACATGTTTGGCACCATCTCTATGCTTATACCTCTGTTTGATTTTCTATTCAAATCTGGTCTAAAACCTCAGTATAGTTCTTAGGTCAGTTTTGCTCCAATTTGCCAAACTTAGAGACAAGCAAATCCTCTTGCTAGCCTCAGATTATGATTGGTGGTCGTACAAATTCGTCTAGAGTGGATCAAAATGATTTTTTTTAGTTTACTGAGGTCAAAGTTTTTGCGAAAATGCAAGGCATTTGTGCTTGACAACTTTTTGTAAAGTTTGCATTTCCACTTCAGGGAAAGAGCTTTTTCTAAATAGATGCGAATTGATGCAGATCTTGCTATGTCATTCGACGACATTTTGCAAGTGCCACTTGATACGTTTTTTTTTTTTGTTGTGTTGTTCTACTATTTTCTATGCATCAACAATATCAATTATTATCTCAAGGTTTTCGAGTTTATCTTTTATATATCAATTATCAAAGTTGTTTTTAGTTAATCTAGAATTAAAATTTAATTGTTTTTCAACAATCAAAATATAAATCAATTATTTGATTATAAATCTTTAAAAAAAAAATCTTACAATTGTATGATGACAAGATGAAATTGATGCAATCACAGTTTATGATAAAAAAAAAATAAATAAAACAAAAAAACAGCTTTAAAGTTAGACTTCCGATTTCTATTATCTGTACGTGCGAGAATGTTTTGTTCATGTTCCAGTTTTCTGATAAGTCCAATTCATTTTTTTTTGAATGACTTCATCTATTTCGAGATCAATCTCCTATCTTATACGCTCAGTCTTTGCACATTTTTCCCCCGCGTCAATAAACTTTGTTTGTACTCTTTGTCCTGTTGCATAACTCAACCTCAGAAGTGAGCATCGTCTGGAGTGCAAGTTGTTAAAATGTCTTAACCTCAGTAACACTATCCTTCTATCCAAATATTGACCTTTGCAAAAGAACCACAACTATATATCTTTTAGTGTCAAAAGGCTACTTGAATTGGTTACTAATTGGTACAGTGAAATATAAGTTGCCCAAACTTCCCAAAAAACTTGCTGAGGTCATCTATTATGTAGAGACTTGTGAAAATACCATATACTTCACCATACCTTTGGAGGATTTTTCTGGAAGATAGGGCAATCTGTTTAAAATGAAGTAGTATAGCTTGCCCAAACCTCCCAAAAACCTACTGAGGTCATTTGGTACAGAAAGCGTGTAGAAACTTGCAAAAACACAATAGACTCAGCCATACCTTTGAAGGATTTTACGGGAAGGTAGGGCAATCTGTTGAAAGTGAAGTAGTATAGTTTGCCCAAACCTCCCAAAAACTTGCTGAGGTCATTTCTTATAGAAAACGTGTAGAAACTTGCGAAGACACGATACACTCCACCATACCTTTGGAGGATTGTACTGGAAAATAGGGTGATCTATTGAGAGTGAAGTAGTATAAATTGCCCAAATCTCCCAGAAACCTACTGAGGTCATTTCTTGCAGAAAACGTGTATAAATTGCAAAGACACGATACACTCCGCCATACCTTTGGAGGATTCTACTTGGAAAATAGGGTGATCTATGGAGGGTGAAGCAGTATAGTTTGCCCAAACCTCCCAGAAACTTACTGAGGTCATTTCTTACAAAAAGCGTGTATAAATTGCGAAGATACGATACAATCCGCCATAATTTTGGAGGATTTTACTAGCAAATAGGTTGATCTGTTAAGAGTGAAGTAGTATAGCTTGCCAAAACCTCCCAGAAACCTACTGAGGTCGTTTCTTAAGAAACCTGGAAAGATACACTACACTCCGCCGTACCTTTGGAGGATTTTATTGGCAAATAGGGTGATCTGTTGAGATTCAAGTAGTATACCTTTGTCCAAACCTCCCAAAAGTCAGATAAGGTCATCTGTTATGGAAAACGTGTAAAAACTTGCGAAGACCTTTGGACGATATTACTTGGAAAATGGGGTGTTCTGTTAAATTTGAAGTGATGTAAGTGAGGTAGTTAATGCCCCTTTTGGTATTTTATTCAGAGGACATATCCTAGGCCTTATATGAGTAATAATTGTAGAAAAATGCAAATGATGCAAAACTTTGAGCAAACGAAATGATACAAAGTTCATCATTTGTTAATTCAATAATAATACTAGGAACAATAATAACAGAGGATAGATTTTACGCAACAAAGTATTTCATATTTAATTAGAGATCAACTACACAATTACTCCATTTTTTTTTTTTTTTTGCAAAATATAAAATATGGATTTGCCAATTTGGGTTTTTCAAAACATACATTTTCAATTATCCAAGTAGAGATAAGTTAAGAACTATTTTTATCAACTTGCTTGGAACTTAAAGATAAGCGTTGTAATTTTGAACAAAAAAAAAAAAAAAAAACAAAAACTAGCACTCTTAATTTATTATAAACAATATAGAAAGAGCTGGAAAATATGTAATCAAATTTAATAAAAATTAATGAATGAATGAATGAATGATAAAGTTAGTGCTTCACAAAGTTGTTTTTTTTTTTTTGTAATATATATATTATGAAAAATAGTAGGGGGCTATGATTTAAAACAAATTAGAAAGAGATAGCTTGATTATGTGGGGATATTGTATAGAAGAGGTGGGTGATATTGTTAATTTTTCATGGCACTCTAGATCCATATGCATGTTTTTCTCTATCCACACACACATATATATATATTTGAATTGATTTAATTTGAAATCACTCTATCTGTGGTAGTTCAATTGTTCCTTCTGTTTGTTTTTTTTTTCTTTTTTTTGATTCAAATGTGATATTTTCTCTTAACTCTCAATCAACAACAAAACGTACAAAAATGGTGAAATCTGTGAAAAATTTTTGGGAATACGGACCAGGACGTATGGTGAGTAATTAAATTTATTTCCCAAAAAAAAATTTCATAACTACCGAGTGAAATTTGCGGCTAACCACCGTTTCTTAGTAAATTGTATAACAATTCAAGAAGAAAGTTGTTATTTCTCGGTGTAATAACAATTGTAAACAATTGAATTTTTACGGGAAATTGCAACAATTACAACTTTTTTTGCATAGTTTTGGTCCAGTTGGCGAAATTTTTGGCACAATCCTTTATTGTGCCCTCTACACATGTCGTCAAAATTAGTCTATGATTTTCCGCTTTATAAGTCCGATAATGTCGCACAATTTCATGATTATTATGTGATTATCTTATTCTACTCATTATTATTATTATTAATTATTATTACCGGTGATGGTCAAGATCAAGGTACTGACAATTAATTCATCTATCAGAGGGAAATATATAAAAAACTATTAACCTTGATCTATTGTGAGGGTCGAGGTTGGTACAATTTTCCTTAGAATAATAAAATTTGGATTTGGATGAGGAAAAATCAAGGTTGACTAGTTTGTCAAAAATTTGGGCAAGGGCCAAAGACTTGATTGTAGCTAATTGTAAGACTTATTGTGGTGACCTTTAGGTCACAATGCTCATCTTATTTGGCTATGGGACTAGGATCTTGTATTAGGACAGGATAAACAAAATCGATACGCAATAAACAATGCTGATTGCACATTTGACAATAAGTCACGTTTAAAATTATAGCAATTTTCTATCAATATCATTATCATTTACCGTAATTACTTTTGTTTTTTTCTAGTTTTACCTTGTAATAATCATATGTTTTTGGCTTATTTTTTTTGCCGGTATAGTAAACATTTAAAAGTTTTCCTTAACGTAAAATAGTTTAGATCACCCATTACAATGATTACTAGCAATCAAAGAGATATTGTCCTAATTAGGCTACCGATAATATTGAAATTCTATTATAGCTTTGCACAGGATATTTACAATCTGTGCAATGAATATTTATTTTGTGGAAAGTTGTAGGATCGATGCCAAAAAGTCTCAACAACTATTGTAATATAGCTGGAGGCAAATCACCAACGTTTTTCTTCTATGGTCTTCGATTTGGGGCGACAATGGGATAACCTGAAATACGCAACAACCAAATCCAACCATGGGCTACATAATGGAAAAACCCAATACGTTCTTATTTGATAGTAACGGTGATATTGTAGAGGTAGGAGAGGTTAAATGACTTTTACGAAAAATTAGTGCATTCGCATGCAATTGTTGACTTTCTTTAGAAGTTTGTTGTTTTTTTTTCCCTCTAATTATGTTTTACGCAATTAATCACGTTTTTTTGAAGACCTCAGTTAAATTTTTGATAGGAAAACCGTTCCCTTGATAACTTCCAAAATTTTGGCACAACCTCCACAATTGCTACTTTTGCAGAAATATGACAAACCAGAACGCAATATCCTCAGAAATGGAAATATAGTTTAAGGGAAAGTTAAAAAATTGCCTAAAATCTACAATTCTAAGTTTTTGGCCATCCTCACCAAGAAATATCCATCTGAGTAGTATCTCCTAAGGTTAAGCCCTCTAATGTCATCTGTTGACCTCAGATAGATGACAATAATCTGGAAAAAAGTCGTAGTTTATCAAGAATTTACACAAACACACTCAGTAGATTTAAAAAACCCTTTCTGGGGACCTCCAGAGTTTCTACTCTTGAAGAAATATAACCAATCAAAACGCAATAACCTCAGAAATAAAAAAAACAGTTCAAGAGGACGTTATATTCGCAAAAAATTACCCAAACATTACAATTCCAACGGTTCTGGCATACTCATTAAGAAATATACATCCAAGTAGTATCTTCTAAGGTCAAGCCCTAATGCCGTCTGTTGACCTCAGATAGTTGACAATAATCTGGGGAAAAAGTCGGAGTTTATCATGAATTTACACAAACACACCCAATAGATTCAAAAACCCGAAAAGTATTCTTTCTGAGGGCCTCCAGAATTACTATTTTTGAAGAAATCTAACCCACCCAAACGCAATAACCTCAGAAATGGAACAAAAATAGTTTCAAGGAAAGTTATGTTCGCAAAGTTGCCCAAACACTACCATTATAAGTTTTTTGGCATCCTCACCAACAATAAGGAATATCCATCCGAGTAGTATCTTCTAAGGTTAAGCCCTAATGTCGTCTATTGACCTCAGATAGATGACAATAATCTGGGGAAAAAGTCGTAGTTTATCAAGAATTTCCACAAACACACTCGGTAGGATTAAAAAAACGCTTTCTGGGGACCTCCAGAGTTTCTACTTTTGAAGAAACATAACCAACCAAAACGCAATAACCTCAGAAGTTGAAAAAAAAAACTAGTTTAAGGAGAAGTTATATCTGCATAAAATTGCCCAAACACTACAATTCCAACTTTTTTGCCATCCTCACTAAGAAATCTCCATCCGAGTAGTATCTTCTAAGGTTAAGCCCCCTAATGCCGCTCTGTTGACCTCAGATAGATGGAAATAATCTGGGGAAAAAGTCGTAGTTAATCAAGAATTTACACAAACACACCCAATAGATTCAAAAACCCAGCAAATTAATCTTTGTAAGAATTTTAATAAGACAACAATCTTTTAGTGGTCAATGTCCAAGTCTTTGGCAAAAATTGAAATTCATATTATCACAATTACGGACATGTAAACGTCCTTGATAGTGATGTTTTGGAAAATTCTGGGAAAACTATACAGGAAAACGAACTAATCAGATTAGATTGTTATGCAAAAAAAAAGATTGCATGTTGCATCTATATCTTTAATAATAATAATAATAATAATAATAATAATAATGATTAAAAGGAAAACCAGCAATAATAGTAATAATGATACGACAATAATAGATAATCTGAGACGTGAATGCACATAATAAATGCAACACATTCATATTAAATTTGAAATTATATACTAAGTTACCTTTAATAACAAT
Source organism: Lydus trimaculatus (assembly GCA_037414755.1). Lineage (NCBI taxonomy): Eukaryota > Metazoa > Arthropoda > Insecta > Coleoptera > Meloidae > Lydus > Lydus trimaculatus. The sequence goes on along the minus strand of JAZBGY010000429.1, from coordinate 49,662 downwards.
CATACATTTAACCTTGACCATGACAATGTGGAAATAACAATAAATTAATTATTTAAAACAATTTTATTTTACAGGTCTTAGCTGCATTTTGTGCCCATTCTGTATCAATATCGATCGGAATATGTCAAGGTTATAGTGCTATATTGATACCACAATTAACATCATCTGGTGAGATACCAATGACCTCAGATGAATCCTCATGGATAGGTAATTCTTGATTATTATTATTATTATTTGTCATTATTATGATTAAGAACTAAAACGTGATAATTAAATTTCCGTTTCCTAATCGGAAGTAAAAGTTGTTAATTTCAAAGGTCTAATACGAGGTTAACACACTTTTTTCTTTCTGGTCTGTATTCGATAATATCCTTCAATTATCACTTGATGAAATCAATCAATTGGTGAGTGGTTGAACGGTTAGAAACTTGAACCGTACTTCCAGGTATATTGATTAGATTTGTGACACTTCAAAAAAAGAAAAAGTGAAAACAATTTGTTACGATAGTGCAAATTGCAAAAATTTTGCATCTTTGCCCAAAAACTTCCATTGACCTCAAAGAGGTAGAAATTCTCCAGTTTGAAGCATAAGGACGATATTAGTAAGTGTCCTCCCAAAATTTAAGATAGATTTGTAAAATTGATCCATTTGCCTACCTTAAACGCCCCAAAATACGTAGGTAAAGGCTGTTATCAGATTTTGATATCAGACCAATTTTATCTATTTATCACAATTATAAATAAGATATAATCAAAGTGGGTAATTATAAGAAAATTCTTATAATTTTCCAATAATTAATATAATTAATGTGGATAAACAATCAATTAGTCGTATTGTTTGATTGTAATACGTTTTAAGATGCAATTGATTATTTTATTGTGTGATTTTTAATGGTTTTCCATGAAATTGAATTAATTGTTGATGTTCCCTAACCTTACGTAATCACAAAACGTATCTTATATACAGGGCATTTCAATAAAATGGAGCCATCCTGAATTAACTTCCATGACGGCTCATTTAAGCAAAAATCCCGACAGATAGGTCGACCTTATTGCGTCAGCTGCCTACCACCGACCAGCCACCCAACTTAACAATCTTAAATGGCAAGTGGGTCAAGTAGCCCCTCATTTAAAAGGTCTTTTAATTCTCTATATGATGGTGTGAATTATTTTTGGTTTTTTTTAGATATTTTTGCAGAATTGGACGAATTACAGGTAGTAGTTTTTGTATGCGCCGTAAAAAACGCAAACAATTTACATAGTTGGATAGATAATGCAAATACGTTTCAAATGAGATGCTACTTGATCGCCTTTCTATGAAAAATTCTTAAGGTGGGGCCTGTTGGGGGGGGGGGCGTAGAGAGCGAACGCAACAAGGTCATATTTGGCATTGAAATGTGTTCGTCTCCAAGCAAAAATCGACCTATTTCAGGATTTTTGCTTGGTGGTGGCTCCTTTCGATTGAAACGTCCTGTATATTTCTCTTAAAATGCAATAAAATTCTGTATAAATGAAATTTATTGTGTGTAGAGGTCGTTTCGGTTGAAAACTTTCTTATAAATCATAATAATAAGCATAATTGTGTGGTATTTTCATTTAAAATTGAATAATTTATGTCTTTATCCGTTTAGCACGATTTGATAATAATTAGAGGCATCTTGTGGTTTTTGCATTTACATCAAAAATCAATCAGAATCTTGCACCTTCAATGCAAACCAACACTTCTTTGAATTTACTCCCCAGTTAGTCCTAAGTGAAAAAATGCAAAGAATTGCCAATTTTTGCAAAGTTAAGGAGTCTCCTAAGCTGTAGAAGTGCAAAAGTTCTAGAAGAAAGTAACTTGAGCAGGAGTAGATTTGGTCTTGAGTGTGATTGGTCTTGCACTTGATCTGGATCCACTTATTTGCATCAAGGTTGCATTGGCATTAGGTCAATGAGCCTATAAAGACATGAATGAAAACCAGTCACATGTAGGTGGATTATCAATGATAACTACTCATCATTAGATGCCAAAATTGGAGTTATGTATGTGTCATTACAGACAGATTTTTCACTTTTTGATAAAATATCAAACGATTCTTACAATGTCTAAATCATTACGCCAGGTGCATATTTTGCATCTTCAGCATCTTTTCACCTTTGAACCAGTTTGCCAACGCTATTCCAAATGTTGATTTTGCATCAAAATTCTCTCTATTGGCATCTTTAATCTATACCAAAATGAGTGGCAAAATTGAGGAGTCGATAGCAAAATTTTTGCAAAACCATTTCGGATACAATCCAAATAACAAAACACACCAATACACGTTTTGCTTCAATTGTGGTGAATTTTGCCACAAATTTTTCATTTGCAAACGAGTCTATAAGGTGCCGCTATCTAAAAAATGCAATAATAGGCAAACTGCTGAACATAGGACAAAACCTACAGTTTGCAAAAATTTTGCAAAACATTTATAAAAGTTGTTTTTTTTTGTTTGATTTCAGCAAGTTTTGGAGCTGTTAGCAATCCTGTTGGTTCTATAATCTCTGGAATATTAGCTGAACATTTCGGCCGTAAACGTTCCCTCCAAATCAGCAGTATCCCATTCATAATCGGTTCATTATGCTTGGCATTTGCCAACAATATACCTTTATTGTATACAGGTCGATTAATAACAGGAGTAGCTGCAGGTAACATGCTACAAATTAATCAAAAAGTATTCCAACTAATCTTACAGAAAAATTATAGGAATGTCAACAGCTTGTTACACTTATGTTGGTGAAATTTCAACACCTGAACATCGTGGCATTTTACAAGCATTAGGACCAATGTGTGCCTCATTCGGTATTTTCTTCACCTATGTATTAGGTGATTTGATTAAATGGTCATTAGTTGCATTAATCAGTATAGTGTTTGCTGTATTTACAATAATTTCGGTACAATTCCTACCAGAAAGTCCAGGTTATTTGTACAAAATCGGTAGGATTTCAGAGAGTTTCGATAGTTATCTATGGTTTCGGCGTAATAATGCTTTAGCACAGCAAGCTATAGATAATCATCAAAGTCAAATCGATGTGACAAAAACAACAAAATCGTTCAAAGAACTATATTTAAGTCCAACAAGCATTAAGCCATTTCTAATTTTGACAATGCTGTTCCTTTTGCAAGAACTCTCCGGCATTTATACACTCCTCTATTATGCTGTGGATTTCTTTGGTGAAACCAATTTAGAATTGGATAATTATTTAGCATCTATTATAATCGGTGCTATCCGTTTTGGCATGTCAATAATTACAGCGATATTAGTGAATCGTTATGGTAGAAAAATACTTTGCATTATCTCTAGCGGTGGTATGGCTATAACAATGCTTGCTATGACGATTTATATCAAATATTATGAAATTAATTCAAATGAACAACGTTTATTTTCAATATTTCCATTATTATGTGTTATGTTGAATGTTGTATTTAGTATGGTTGGTATGTTGCCTGTACCATGGATCTTAGTTGGTGAAATGTTTCCATTAGAAGTACGTTCAACAATGAGTGGTATTGTTATATGTTTAGCACAAATCTTTATATTTATATGTGTTAAAATTTATCCATATATGAATGATACCATCCAATTTAGTGGTACATTAATGACATTTTTGGTAGCATCATTATTAGCATGTGTTTATTGTAAATTTTGTTTGATTGAAACAAAGAATCGTTCATTGCAAGATATCGAAGATTATTTCCGTGGTAATGCTAAGAGCAATAATGATGATTTAACCGGTATTGATAATAAGGCATTCACTCTAAATCCTGAGAATGCAACAAATGCAAATTTAGTAGTGTGAGTCATCACTGAGTTTGCATTTTAATTGCAAACTTAGTAGCATTAGTGACTAAATTTGCATTTTAATGCTATAAACTTAGCCAATTTACAAAACAATATTCCAACACTTTTGATTCATTCTAATGCCTAAAATTTTGCCAGTGTAGCATGCGTAGAGTGGCTCAGTGTTGTGTTTTTGGCAATTTAATTGTGAATCAGGGAAAAAAATCCAAATTAGTGTAGATTTATTTTTTTTATTCTTAAGCTATATACAGTTTGAGAGTGATGAGTATTGTAGTTCTTTTAGAACAGAAACTGTGATATTGTTGATATTTTTATTGTTAATAAGAAAGCCTTGTATTGTAGATGTTTTGGCTTTAAATAAAAAAATGACTAGTTCCAAAAATTTTTTTGTTTATCCTTTATTTTGATCTCTAATACTCCTTAGAATGGCATTAGAGTCAGTCCAAATTTGAGTTACACTCACTGGGAAGGTTAAAATTGATCCCTAGCTCTACCTTAGCTGTAAATATAAGCAAAGGTAAGGTATGCCCACTTTGGGGAATGGCACTTTTGTTTGCAAACTCTAGTCAAAATATTGGTTCTCAAAATTTCTGGTAATTAGTTTCATTCTTCTATAAGTTAGCTGGAATTGCTTAAATTGATTGATCACTTTTAGGCTTCATCTATACTACTCCATAAGAATAAAACTGAGCATCTGAGGTTAACAAATCAAGGAAGACGAGAATATTCGCTTTGGCAATAGGAAGGGCCTCATACTGACCTATTAAACTATCTAAGAGTTGTGTTAGCCTTTAGAAAAGTGCCCATTGGACACTTTCAGCAACTGAGGTCAATATCAGTTTCATTCCTCAATAGTAGATAGTAAGATGACCAGAATGGTGAGCATCTGAGGTCAACAAAGCAAGAAAGCTGAGACTCTTTGCTTTGGCAATGGAAATGACATTATCCTGAGCTACTAATTTATCTAGGAGTTGTGTTACTCTATAGAATTAGGGCCACTGGACACTTTCGGCAGCTGAGGTCAAGATTACTTCAAATCTTTACTTCAGTTTACCAACATTACTCTTTAACAATGCTCCTTAGTAGTTTTATGCTTCTGATGTGTAGTTATAGAGCCTAATTTACAATGTTCTTGGTATAACATAGCAAATAGAGCTCCATGAGATTACAACAGGTTTTGCTAACTTCACAGTACTCATATTTTTGCTGTGTCTTGAGGTCTTAATGTGATGTAATGCTTACTATTCTTATCGAAAGCTACACACAGTAATAGTAGTTTCATTCGTCAATAGTAGAAAATAAGATGACCAGAATGGTGAGTATCTGAGGTCAACAAAGCAAAAAAGCCGAGACTCTTCGCTTTGGCAATGGAATTAGCATCACCCTGAGCCACTAATTTATCTAGGAGTTCTCTTACTCTTACTGGACACTTTAGGCAGCTGAGGTCCAAATTGCTTCAGCCCTTCGCTTTAGTTTAACTACACTACCCCATAAAAATGATTCTTACAATTAGAGGATTTATGCTGGTCATGAGTAGTTATAGAACCTAATTTGCAATTGCTTTGGTATAACATAGCAAATAGAGCACCATTCGGCTCCTGAAGGTTTGACTAACTTCTCAGTATTTAAATTTTTGTGTATCTTGAGGTCTTAGTGTGATGTACTGCTCACTGGTGGTAAGATGACCAGAATGGTGAGCTTATGAGGTCAACAAAGCAAGAAAGCTGAGACTCCTCGCTTTGGTAATAGGAATAGCATCATCCTGAGCTACGAATTGATCTAGGAGCTGTGTTACTTTATAGAAATATGCCCCCTGGACACTTTAGGCAGCTGAGGTCAAGATTGTTTGAGACCTTAGCTTCAGTTTATCTACACTACCTCATAAAAATGATGCGGATTTATGCTTCTGAAGTGTAGTTATGGAACCTAGTTCGCTATTTTCTTGGTATAATATAGCAAATAGAGCTCCATGAGATTCCTAAAGGTTTTGCTAACTTCCCAGTACCTATATTCTTTCTGTATCTTGAGGTCTTACTGTGATGTACTGCTTACTCCTCTGATCGACAGCTACATTTCATTGTTGAATTGCTGGTGGTAAGATGAACAGAGTGGTGAGCATCTGAGGTCAACAAAGCAAGGAAGCTGAGACTTCCTGCTTTGGCAGTAGGAATTCTATAGAAATATGCTCACTGAATACTTTAGGCAGCTCAGGTCAAGATTACTTCAGACCTTTGCTTGAGTTTATCTACGCTACCCTATAAGCATACTAGCAAATACAGCTCCATAAGATTCCTAGAGGTTTTGTTAAATTCTTTAAACTTACATTTTTCTAGCATCTCATCGAATTTAAAGCTTCTATATAAGCAAATATCATCAAATGCGTAATTAAATCAACAATTTTAGTCTAATGATTGGTTATTTCTTAAAGTTGCAACCTTTATCTTTCTTGAAAAGAACAATAATCCATCAGTACTCACCAAATCGGTAGATCCACCGAAAAATTGTAAATATGGCATCGTTGATGCTAAGCATCCATTAAAGCACCAATCAGAATTGTGTACAACGAAATAACTGACACATGTTAATAGTAGCGCAGTGAACCGTCAAATTTGAGGTTATGTCCAATATAACCTCAAAATGTTAACGAAAAAAATCAAAACAAAACTCTTTCGTAATATTTTAAATGGTAATTTAGATGAATTAAAACAATTGAAACAAATCAATCCAAATTTCCATTGGTGTGAATTAAAAGATCCACAAACTGGTGATACATTATTACATAAATGTGCCCATTATGGTTTAATTGAAATTTTACAATATTTATTAGAAAATTTCACACCCACATTAATTGATTATCCAAATAAAGATTGTAAAACAGCATTACATGAAGCATGTCAATCACAACAATTAAAATGTGTTGAATTTTTATTAGAAAAAGGTGCTAACATTAATGCTTTAAAACGTGCCGATTGGACACCATTAATGTTAGCATGTACAAAAAAAGATTCATATGAAATTGTTGCTAATTTATTAAAATATCAACCATTGATTGATTGGTGTAATAAAGACGGTTGGACATGCTTACATTTAGCATGTCGGACAGGTTGTATAGAAATTGTTAAATTATTATTAAAAAACTCAGCTAATTACCGAATTAAAACAAATAACGGTCGTAACATCTACCATATAATCGCTTTACATGCACACAAACAATTATTGAATGAATTATTACAATTACATCTAGATTTAGATATTAATGAAGTGGATAGTTGTGGTAATACACCATTACATGAAGCTGTATTAAGTGGTAATTACGAAATTTATCAATTAATTAAACAACAATCACGTGATATACGTGTTGTAAATAAAGCCGGTTTTAATTTATTACATTTAGCTAGTAGTGAAGGTTGTAAAGAGATTATTTATGATTTGGTTATTAATGAAGGTTTTAATATTGATGAATTAATAATGAATACACCTGGTGTACGACCGGTACATTGTGCTTATCGTAAAAATCGTTTAGAGACTTTGATGTATTTACAAGAATTAGGTGCTAATTTGTCTGCAAACGATGCATTTAATCGAAATTTGAATGATTATTCATGTAAATAAACGAATTAGTTTGAATTTGGCGCTTTTTATTTCTAATCGAAACCACCAACCTTACAGATTGAATCTCACTAGATTTGGTGTGAAAATCGAGTACTACCAATATAAGTTGGTGAATCTCCCTAGTTTACGTTATTTGTAGCCTTGTTTGTTGTAGATGTATACGCAATTTTAACTTTCAAGTCAATTTTTACAGCTTTATTGCGTTTTATCGGAATAATTGAACGAATGCTTTGATTTAGTGTAGGTTTTTATGTTTAATAGCATTATAGGCTTGATTGTGGCGGTTTTAATGGATTTTATTTGAGAATGGCGCTGTTTTTGCGGTAGTACCAACGCAAATTATTCCCCTACTCTTGACACGTCAACATAACCTCAAATTTATTGCTGAACAAGATTGTTAAATTACCAGAAACATAACAATAAAACTTGAAAAAAAATAGTTTTGTACGTAAGTATAGACAATTATCTACATGTCCTGTTGATATCAATGTGTAAATGTGGTAAAATCAGGTGGTAGGTAAACATAACCTCACTTTTACAATTTTTGTTTTTTTCCACTGTTTTTATTAGATTTTATTGAACAAATCAGTTGAAATCTTCATAAAATCGGTAAATTATCGTTTGGAGTGTGTGAATTCAGGAAAATATGAAGAGAATTTTGGTAACTGGTGGTAGTGGTCTTGTAGGACAAGCCATCCAAACTGTGGTAAAAACCGAGAATTCTACTGATGAAAAATGGATTTTTCTTAGTAGTAAAGATGCAGATTTATGGTAATTGTTTGGTATTTACAAATCGATAAAATCTAAAATGTTTAATTTTAGTGATTTGAATGCAACCAAAGAATTATTCGCTAAACATAATCCTACCCATGTTATACATTTGGCAGCAATGGTAGGAGGATTATTCCATAATATGTCACATAATTTAGATTTTTTGGTAAACTATATTTGTCGATTAGGTGTACACAAATGAGTTTTAAAGCGTTTTCTTGTTTTGTTCCACTTGACAAAAGTGTAATTTGTAATTTCGCAAATTCCCGCGCTTTTATTGCTTTATATGGGGAGGTTGGTAGTACTTCAATTTGCTCTGTTTTTGAGGGTTAATCAGAGATATGGAGGTAGGGAGAATACGCTTCGACCACTGCGCACCCAATATTGATGGAACGGCATGGGGCCAGCCATTTTGCCGGTTACTGTATTAAAGTATATGTACTTTGAACTGTTTCTCAAAACCACCACCAGAGTGCGTATGGCTGAACTACAAATCCCAATAGAATTATTCATTGATAATCGGCAAAATGGCGGCCTTCAATTTTAGCTTGTTGGCGCAGGTTGAAGCGTATTTTCCCTACCTCCATACCTCTGGGGTTAATGTAGTGGGGGAAAAATTACTTGGAAGATTTGATTTAAACGATCTAGAGACGGTAGTTTCGATGTTCGCAATCGTGAAGATGGTGATGCTTCTATGAAGGTTGCAGATGCGCAATGTTCATTTTCTAAGAAGGTCATACTGCTCATCTTGTGAGATATAAAAGGCGCGTCCTTTGAAATTGCTTAATAACAACGCTGAATCCTTATATTGCTCCGTTGTTCAAGGAAACTTTATTGATGCTTAAATGGGAAGTTTTGGAACAGCCCTCAATGTGTGGATCATTTTTACATTGCTTCTTCCTACTAAATTAAATTAGATTAGGTTGTGGAGATCGTTTAGCCTTCTTTTAGCCTTTCTGAATTGCTACCATAGCTGATCTATTATTCTTCAACCCTTCATCTATTGATATCCCAGGAAAGATATCTTTTTAGTAAAAACTATCTGAGAGACCTAATTCCTATTTCACATTGCCTAGGTGGGTGAGTCTTATGAGAACCAAGGTGCCGCCACATTTTTATAATATGTGTTCGAAGGTTTCATTGTCCTAATCCACATAGTCTACATATCTCACTGTCTTATTTTGTGCTAAGAGTCGCGTCCCTACTGAGGTTGAGAAGCTTTCTAGTAGTCTTAGGCAAATAGTCAATAAATTCCTTTGTCTATCGCATACCTGGATAGTGTCTCCAGTGAAGCATCTTCGGGCTCCATTCCCTTCCACAGGTTTCCTGCTTTATGATGAACGATTCTCCTAAGGCTAAAGATGCTCTATAATTGGCCATCTTCTATGACCCCATCTAAAGGGCATTCGAAGTCAAATTTCTGCGGCATGATGTGCGATAGTACGTATTTACTTCAGAATTCCTAAATGTTCTTGTCAGTCTACTGGTTTTGGAATTCACAGCGTGGGGCAGTGAGGAAGCGAGCAAAATCTTGGATAAGTCCTAGCATGATGCAAAAATATCTATACAGAGGCGTAATTTGGTGGGATCGCTACAGAATGGACGGAAAATGTTGATCAAAAACGTCCATTCTTTGACAACGGATTGCATCTAGTAAAATTGTTTCATGACATCACCGAAACCTTCTTGACGCTTAATTGGCAAGTTTTGATGCATCCTCGACGTGTAGAATCCTGAATTTGCTCCTTTTCCGATTATCATTTGTTCAGAATGTCTTGATGTCTTTGCCAGTCTCCTGGTTTTGGAGTTTACAGTCTGGGACAGCAAGAAAGGATAGGTCCTAGGGTGAGGCAACAATGTTTACAGAGAAGCGTAATGCTTACTCTAAGAAGGTCATGATGTATATCTGCTGGACGAAAAAAATTGTTCAAAAACGGCTATTCGTTGACAAAAGGTTAAATCCTGTGAAATGACTTCGTGACATCACCAAAGCCTTATTGACGCTTATTTGTTCCATTTCCGATTATCATCTGTTCCAATCGATGCAAAACACTTGAACAAGAGCGGAGCAAACTTTCTTATTGCTACTGAAATCCGTACGTTATTGAAAAGGTGTGATAGACAATAAAGCGCTTTAAAATTTGCTTGTAGTACGCTTGCAATGGCAAAAAAAGCGACATTATGGTTAATTGTTGAAATTTTTAGAGAAAAAATCTACAAATGAACGACAATATTTTACAAGTTTGTCACGAAAACAATATAAAAAAAGTTGTATCCTGTCTATCAACATGTATTTTCCCTGATAAGACCACATATCCAATTGATGAAACTATGGTAGGTTTAATAGTAATAATGTCGTAATTGTTTGCAACAACAAAAAAAAAATGCATATAAATTCATAGATCCATAATGGTCCACCACATCCATCAAATTTCGGTTATAGTTATGCAAAACGTATGATTGATATAATGAATCGTGCATATCATCAACAACATAATTGTCAATTTACATCAATCATTCCATGTAATGTATTTGGACCATATGATAATTATAATTTAGAATCAAGTCATGTTATACCTGGTCTAATACGTAAATTATATGAAACAATCCAAAATAATGGGGATAAATTTATTGTTTTTGGTACAGGTAAACCATTACGTCAATTTATTTATTCCATTGATTTGGCACGTTTAATCTTGTGGGTATTACGTGATTATAATGAAATTGAACCAATTATATTGTCAGGTAAGTTTTATTTTAGGTTTATTTCACATTTGCGCTCAAGATTACAGTTCTTCTTTGTCTTCTGGACGCTGTTGAAGCATCCGGTATCCTTAGAACCTTTATTTTCCTCCACTTGAGTTGTGTTGCAAACACGATTCAGGTTTGCAACTTCGAGGACTCTAGTGATTGTTTTAGGAGCGATACTGTATCTCGATTGCAAGTGTGAACTAACCCTTTTTTGGATTATTGTTAGTCCTTTTGTATTATTTGTTTTTTTTTTTTTTTTGGACTACAGTGGATGAAGATGCAGAAGTATCAATTAAACAATTAGCTGAAGAATTAGTGAAAGCTTATGATTTTAAAGGTGAAATTATTTATGATACAACAAAATCTGATGGACAATATAAGAAAACAGCAAGTAATGCAAAATTAAGACGATATTTGCCAGATTTTCAATTCACACCATTCTCAATTGCGATTAAAGAAAGTGTTGATTGGTATCGGGCAAATTATCAAAATGCAAGAAATTAAATTGTTATTTGTTGAATAAAGTTGTTATTCTATTTGTTTCTTAGTCTTTTAATTTAAATTAGTAGTGATAGTTTGAAGCACAGCAATTAGTTTGTAATGTATTGTTGGTTGTTTACAAATCAAAGGATACGAGTAAGAAAAAAAGAACACACACATGCATACCTGTTTTTGTGGTCCTTAGGCAGGTATAACAGTTCTAAAGGGGTCTTTTGTGGGTATGCTCCCAAGGGTGAGTCTTAATACTCTCTCCATACAACAAAAGTCCCCGACTGTCTGTTGAAGGATTCGCAAAAACTTCGGGTACGCAAGCGGATGGTTTCAGCACGAAGTTACCTCGTAAATGTGTCTCGCATGTTTGCAAGATAAATCAGTTGGTGGTGCACCAACACCAATCCAAATAGGATCAAATAGAGGAAAAGTAACCCATAAGAGACAATGTTAAAATGAAATGCTATGATTTTTGATGTCAGTCAAATGACCCTCCTTGCCTCATCAGTAATAGTATAATGCCAATAGGAATTCACTTTTGAATTTTGGTGGTTGCGCCGGGAGGTACCAATTCTGGACCACTTGTGAGGCAAATTTTGAATTTTTGGCAGAGGCGTAGGAGAGGAGTAGTAAACATGCTCGGTTAGCGGGCTTGGCTGTTCTATCAAATCGTAAAAAGCACTTTGATAATACCTTTTCGTATTCGACTTGACTTAAAAGAACATCAGATCATTGATGAATGAAACAAATTAATGCAAATTTCTTCTGATAAATTGTTTATTCTTAATCTTAGCAATAAGAAAACAATAATTGCACATTTATAAAGGATACGAACGAAAATGCAACAACAACAACGAAATATCAAAAGTTGACCTTTACCGTGACATTAAAGAAATCTTGTATCCATTTGTGGGCTTTAACACTATATCCGTTTGTATTTCAACATCTTCCACTTTTTTATAATCAGTGTTGATTTTGAAATGTCTAACTATTGTTGGTAACATAGTTTTCAATAACATCATAGCCAATTTGTTACCTATAATTTGCGAATAATTCCATAAAATAGAGGGAACAAAAGTTAATTAAATGGATCAATAGAGTTACCAATGCAATTCCTTTGTCCATAACTGAACGGTATCCAAGTGTATGGATGTCGTTTTGCAATTTCATCCGGTAGAAAACGATCAGGATCAAATTTTAATGGATCAGGCCAATATTTCCCGTTACGATGTACATGAAAATAGATCAAAATCACTTGTGAACCTTTTGGTAGAACTATATCGTTATCTATGAAGAATTCTTTCGATTAATTTTTCAACATTAAAGACTAATTGATTGATGTGAAACCTAATGGAATATCTTGGATGAGTTCTCGTCCACCTTGAGGAGCAGCTGGGAACAATCGTAATGTTTCCTTAATAACACGTTCTGTGAATTTTAAATTTGGCAAATCATCGTTCTCTACAGATCGGTCATGGCCCAAAATGTCAATGACTTCATTATATAGTTTCTCCTGGAATTTTTGGTGTCTTAAGCAAATAATTGATTATTTTGATTTTATTGGAAAAACCTGTATATCTTGATTGATGCCTAGGAGAAGCATTGCAAAACATAAAGTAGTAGCAGTAGTATCAGTTCCCTGGACAATTTTTTTTTAATAGAAATTAACTTTGTTGTTTTTACGGCTGTTTTATTAGGACTTACAGTTAGAATAAAAGTGATAATTTCATCTTCAATGTCTTGGTAGTTGAGATCGTGCCTTTTGAAGTCTAATAGATGCTCCAATAATGGCTTCCATTTATCATCTGTGTAACAAAATCACAGTAAAAGTGTTCCCAAATTTAGAAAATGAGCTGAAAGGAATTGAAACAATTAAAGTAGGAATGCTACTGACCTTCTTCATCGTTAAAATTGATTTGTTCACTTGGATTTCGGAGTGCTTCTTGTTTCTTTTGGATAATCTAGAATAAGTAACATTGTTTAAGCAAAAAGGTTTTAATCACAACACACAGAAAATTACCATTTTTACAAGTTTACGGATCTCTGCATTATAGCCGATTTGTTGTTGATGATATTTCGTGAAACCAAAAATCAGATCACTTTGATACCAAACTTTAAAAAATCTGAGAAAGTAGATCTCGAACCATCTATAGAAGAATAATTTAGAGTTTAATGGATCATCCAAATCTTTGAGCAGTAGCGTAACTAGAAATTTTGGACCCTTACGCAAGACTATTCTAGGACCCCCCAAACTTTATCTACTACAACTTCAATAACTCCTATTATTAGGCCCCCTAAACATCTGGACCCTTACGCATTATCTTTGAGTCGTACTTACTTACTGAAGAGTAATCCATAGGTTTTGTTATTGATTTGGGCATCAATTTGAATTCCAAACAATGATTCTATTAAATACAAAATGTTTGTTTTATTTTTTGCAATTGTTTTGCTTGTTATGGTAAACATACCGGAAATAGCATCAAGTGTACAATTTGTCGTTAATGCAAACATATCAATTTTGGTGTTTTTGGGTAAATTTCCAAGTTTATCCACTAAAATATCAGAATTTCTAGCAAAAACCCCCGTAAATTTCGATAAAACTTTTGAATTAAATGTTGGTGCTATGACTCTACGATGTCGACGCCAAATTGGCACTAAAGATGAAAACATTTTTTATTTTGTGTACAAATACTTGTTGCATAACTACTCTACCTGATGATGCTATTAATCCATCACCAGTTAATGGTTTTATACCTTTGAGTAATTCAAGTCGCTCCCAAGATCCTGGATGATTTAAAATTGTTTCCATATATTCAGGTTTTGTTATAGCATAGAAAAGATATGGACCTAACCAACCTTTCGCTATATCCGGATAAATATCTAATAGATTTAATCCTCGTTTCATGACCACTGGAATTTTTTTTTTACGTTTTATTTAAAATAGTTTAGTTTTGGAACAATACCTGCTGGACTTCCTATAAATTTATATCCAACACCAATAAATGGTAAGGAGAGTGGTCCGGATACTTTACATGAGCGGAAATACAAATGACCACTTTTCCAATAGAAACTGATATACAAAACTGTTACAAATCCAATTAAGAGAAACACTAACATTCTGAACACTATCGAATGGATTCTTTGATTGAGCACAATGATGATTGTAGCTTAGAATTTTCGTTGTGGTGAATTTATATAGATTAGGTTGCAAGTGCAACTTATTTGTTTCTCTAAAATTGCATAAAAAGTTAAAAATAAATGAACAAAATACAAGGTTTACATGAAACTTTTATCTTTGGACAGCTAAATTTACAAACAAAAATGGTAAATTTTCTATTGGTTTTTGAAAATAAAAAACTTCTGTGATTAAGGTCAAATCAGAGGATAGATTATTGTCGCAATCGAATCAAGGAAGTCATGTTTATGGCATTGTTACACTGACCTATAGTTCATTTATTGAACCAATATAGTAAACACGCATTGTGCACGCGATTGTTTGCAAGTTCGGACTTAAAAGCCTTGTTTACACTGTATACATACCTACAGGGTGAAAATCTGTTCATCCGGAAAATTAAAATTTAATCCAGTTTACTTAGCCCCCATTAAAAACATCACGGTAGCGTGTCAAGCGAGTTTCACGTATACACCACGCATTTTCATTACTATATATTGCTTGGGTAAATAGGCAAATAGGTCATGGGATAGTTTGGAAACGAATAAAATATTAGATGGACGTATTACCCGTACAACATCTCTAAAACACATGTGCGTCTCTACCAAAAAGTCAAAGTTTTTCCTCGTAGAAGTGATCCAAAGTCCGTATCGCCCCGCGCATCCGCCAAAATTCAAAAGTGAATAAAGGATCGGCAACATATCACTATTGTCGTCACCTCCTCAAGAATCTGGAAATTGACTAGGTACGAGCTTTAGACCCCAGAGGTCAGTTAAACACATTTCTACTTCTTCACCATCACAAATCGTATAAGATAGGGGAGAAGCAGAAATATAAGTTTAAGCGACCTCTGGTGTTTCAGATTTATAACTATCAGTATTTTGAATAATATGGATAGTAAACAAGCAATTCGAACGTTGTCGTGGGTCTGAGGCACCAGATACCTTGAAATTTGTCTATTTTAGCGTTGGCTTTTACAGGCTGCTTCCCCTCTATCTTATACTCTTTGCAAACAAACCAGCTACTTCACAAAATGTGTCCGTATAGACTAAGCCTTAATAGTAAATATGAAGCAGTGGTTCCTGTTTTTTTTTTAAATAAACAGAAAGATGAAGTGACAGATAAAGCATTCATCCTCCCCTAATTACTCCTAAGGCATTTAGAATGATTCAGCGCCCAAAGAACGGTATCACCCACTTTGGCAACCACTGATCTAGAGCTGGTACAGTTGTTAATGTTTTGGTTTTTAAGGTCTACCCTTCGATTTTATCATTGTGCACTTGAGGTTTTAATAATTTGTTTACGCTCTTTTGTATAGCCGAAAGATCAATATAATGACACGTGGGCTTGTAAACAAGTTAACAGAAAAAAAATCGATGACCTCCTATGTATTTTGACGTAATCATTTTTTTGATACTTGTTCATCTCAGTGGACATATTACTATCACTTAATGTCCTTGACAAGAATTTCTAGATGCATAAACAGAATTATAGCGTTTGGCTAAAACTAACGAAAAAAAAAACAGGATTTCTAATTAAATTTGATGAATTATTTGTGAACAAACAACATAATTGTAATAGAATCACCTTGAATTTGGTGCAGAATTTTATAAAAAGTCTCAACTACAAATCTTAATTTTAGAGCTTTATCAGTCGTATAGGTACATTTATGGAGTACGGTACTTAATCTACTGGATTTTTATAAAAAATTATGTTGTTAATAGTGATTATAATTTTATCAATATTTGCTATAATTCATCATTATTATGTTAATTGGTGTTATTATAAAGTGTGGTGGAAGACACCAGGACCATGGAGTCTACCATTTGTTGGAAGTGTAATTTATATACTATCAGTGCTTGATAGTATGTACCTACCATCTTTACCATTGCTATTATCATTATCATGATTTTCATAATTTTAGATGTTTTTGATGGAGTAGCTAAAAGCATGGTGTCTTATGGTAGTGATCGTCTATCAGTATGGTTCGGATCACGTTATTTATTTGTTACACAACGTCCAAAAGACATTGAAATTGTTTTAACACATCCGGACTGTATTGATAAGTTTGATATGATTTATGATAAATTAGAAGCAGCAGTTGGGAATGGCTTAATACGATCAAAAAGTATGATTCATCAATAATTATTGAATTTATCCTCAATTCGTAAAGCCGCGTCCATATCTAACGCAAACGAATACAAACATGCGCAAACAGAATGTCCTTGAATTCGCTTGTGTCCCAATAGCTTCTAGTTTGTATTTCCTGTCCATCCTATGCGAACGTGGACCAATGCGAACGAATTTGTTCTTTGACAATCAACTGCTCGCTGTTTTCCACGATCGTTCGCATTTGTCTTGACGTCCACAATATGTTTGTCTTCTAGCTGAGCATTGGAGAAAACATCGGAAATACTTAGCGTCAACGTTTACAAAACCAATTCTAGAAAGTTTCATTGATGATTTGTACAAAAACAGTTGTCGATTTGTCGAACAGATTCGTAACGACTATGGAAATGATGAACGTGATATTTCTTTTTTTATGTACAATTTTGCTGTTTGGTCTTATTGTTGTAAGTTCCATATTACAGTTGATCAGCTAAACAATGGCAGTATTTTGACATTTGCTAAATCAAATGGTACCATATCAAGCATTGTCTACCTGCTCCGCTCTCTAGAGGACTGATTGATCTTCTATACGGCAATCTATTTCAACATGGCGAATTCAAAATCAAGCTGCTTGGTGGCCTGGTAGATATAAAGATGGCAGTGAAATTACTGGTCACTTGTATGAGTAGCCACTGACCTCACAAACCTAAAGCATTGGTCAATCAGACCTTAGAGAGCGGAGCGTGTTGACAGTCCTTGGTACCACACGATGCTCGTGTTCGTTGTTGGCTTTAATAGTGAGACACGCGCCTTGGAGACTTACTGCGCTTGCGCACATCATTAGAAATTGACAAATTTGTGCAATAGGTCTCCAAGGCGCAAGTCACGATTAAAAGACTCACAACGAACACCGCCTATATCATATCTTAACGCTTACCTAATGTTTTAGCTAACTTCATGGGAATTGATGTTGAGGAACTCAACCAGAAACATCATTGGGGCACTATCCTAACAAAGTACGTATGCTAGAGGAGACTATCGCAAAATGTCTTTATTGTACATTTTTTTCTTGTGGCTAGTGGCAACAAAATGACATGGGATCGTATGTTGGTTCCATATTATTTCTTCGATTCCATTTACCGTTTGTTGCCAATATCAAAGGAGTATGATCGAATACTTGACGAAGGTCGTCAATTTCATATGAGCGTCTTGCAATTATCCATCGAAAAAATTCGATCTGTAATTAATAAAAATGATGAGACGACAAAACGAAAAATCATAATCGAACAATTACTTGAACTTGAAGCTCAACAGAAACTATCTACTACCGACCTCCTGGATGAAATTGCAACGCTACTAATTGCGGTAAATTTCATACTTTTACTGCTTGAAAAAGAAATTTGCCAAATTTTCACTTATTCAGGCAACAGACACTACAGCATTAGCACTAAGTTTTACTGCTGTCATCTTGGGTATGTATCCAAAAATTCAAGAAACTGTCCATCAGGAAGTGTTAGAAGTTTGTGGTCGTTACGATCAAATCGATTTGAATCATTTAACAGAATTGAAGTATTTGGAACGTGTTTTGTATGAAGTATTGCGTTTGTTTCCGGTAGTTCCGCAAGTAGCTCGACAGACACGAAATTACGTTGATTTAGGTACAATTCCATTGAAAATTCGATTTTTAATTATTGTAAATCTATCTGAATTTTTAGGTGATATTGTTTTACCTCCTGGTACAGGTATTGCTGTGTTGCTATACAATATTCATCGTGATCCACATTTCTGGAAGGATCCATTGAAATTCGATCCAGATCGTTTTCTGCCAGAGGAATGTACGAAACGGAAACCGTACACATTTATGCCATTTTCAACAGGTCCAAGAAATTGTATCGGATTGAAGTATGCAATGTTTGAATTGAAAATGGCAATTGCAAATTCAGTGAGGAATTTCAAGTTTTGGTCAAAATATAAATGTATTGAAGAGATTGAAGTGGTGACTGTAATTTTTTTAAAGATGCGTCATGGTTTTCAGTGTAAAGTAGAACTGAGACCATGACTTCTCATGAATTGTTATTACTTTTATGTAGATTGCTAGTCAGTAGTAAGTAAAAAAAAAATAATTGATGAGTCCTTAGTATTCCCAGTTTCGATTTTGCTAGGGTCCCCCAAAAATCCTCAGGTACTCTTGATTTATTCTACCTGTATGGATCTCACAATAGTCTTTAACGGTAGAACGAAATTTTCGCATAAGAAAGAAAAATCCGAGTAAATGAATGGCAATAGTGTTTGGCATGTTCCAAAGTGCTCATCACCTTCTATATTGATCTAAAAGGTTTTCGTTTTTGGAACGTTCTGAAAAACACTGTAGAGCCAATCTTTAGATTGGATTTGTGAGCTTCACATGCATTCAGGAGCTCCACTAACTTCCTCCACTGTTTTTGTGTAATTTGTTGTGCTTACTAGGGCCCAAAATAAAATCGATTCTTGTGTGCCCAAATTTTTGATCACAACGTACACGACTGCTTGCTTTCTGCCTTTTTTTTTCTCTAGACTTGTTACTACGGGTATTTTGATCAGTTGACTTTTAGACCAAGTGCTATGGCTCCACTCAGTCGGGATCCATTCTGTGGGCAAGCTAAGACCCACAGAAGCCAGGAAATCTGGGGAGTGGGAACGAAGCACAAAAATGCTCCACTGGATACACCGACCAGATAGTTTATTGACTCTTTGCTTGGATGATGTGATGAAGCAATTTCACAGAATGTAATCCTTCGTCAACGAGCATTTTTGCCACTCCAGTCTACCTATCTCGCCAGATGTGCATCTTCTAGGAGTAAGTCATGCTCTTTTCTGTAGATATTGACCTCTAGAAATTCTGTAGCAAATACTTTGATGTGGTCCAGCATCCTTAGCCTTAGGAAGTCGTCCAAATATGTGCTAGAGTGTGTTCAATCTTAACAGATAGCCAAGAGTTGCTGAAAGCTGAAAAGACGTATAGTTTTGAGTCAAAAACCATCTATAGGAGGGTCAATTTCTGCAACAACTGCCTAAGAGCAATAAATTTACCTTTGCGTGGGTGCCAGGGCATCAGGGATTTGCTGGAAACGAAACAGCCGATGACAATGCATAAACAGGTACTATGGCTCCAGTCGTAGGTCCGCAGCCATTCTGTGGGCTAGCCAAAATCCACAGAAGCTAGAGGAAAACTGTGCGTGGGAATGGAGCACAAAGTTGTACTACTGGAGGCACTGTCCAGATATACAACAAACGAAGAAGTTTATTGGCCATTCGCCTAAGAATGCTAGAAAGCTTCTTGACCTCAGTAGTAACGAATTAAGACTCCTAATGGAGCTCTCAACTGGGCATTGCCCAGTGAGGTACCATCTCAAAAAATTGGGCAAAGCCATGGACTCCGAATCTCTGTTAAACAACGGTGGAGTTTCGTACACACCTAATTTTAAGGACAGAGAATAGCGCTGGGGCAAGTTGTCTCTTTCTAACTTTCTGCGCATGCGCATATACTAGCTACCGAATTTTACCGATTTCACTCCGGAGGTACCTAGCAACACTACAAGCACAAGCTGTCTGTTTCTAAAAGTGGTAGGCTACACACCCCCCTACCGCTATTCGGACTCCATGGGCAAAACAGACCGTGTGAATCGGATAACGAAACCTTAGAATTCATATTATGCACATATAATGCGCTGGCTCATATAAGACTCACCCACTTAGGCAATGGGACTATCACCTGCTGAAGTCCTGATAAGGTCTACCAGAGGGAGCTTTGTGCAGACAGCATTACTGTTGCGTTTTTGGCCTCCACATATTAATTTTCTCCCTCCGTTCATCATGCGCACCTATTTGGACGATAGTTTATAACAGGCATAAGGGTGCGATAAGTGAAAAATCGATGAATACTTTGACATTTACGATTTATTGACTACACCGACTACACATCCATACATACATTTAAATAATCACATAGATACAGGCTAAAATTATTCATTTTTTCCCATCAATAACATCTTTATCATTATTTTTCTTATTACTAGTAGTATTACTATTAGTACTAGTACTAGTGCTGCCATCACCACGTACCACCTGTACCATCCGTAATGTTAATACAGCTAATATAGCATCTAATGGATCCATAAAGCCACGTTGCATCCATTTTGGTATTGTTGTACGTGCATGTGAAAAACCTAATTTTTGTAATATATAATCAATACCGTATGGTTCTATATATTTGCCAGCAACACTCAATAAACGTACTGTTGGTTCTAAATGCCATGTTTTACAATTATAATTACGCCAATCTTTTGCAAATATATCAACATCAATTGATGTCGTCATCTTCTTTGTTGCATCACCAAATTTGATCTTATCATGATGTAAATCAAGACTACCACGTTTCTCACTAGAACCCAACTGTAAAACAAAACATTATTATTATTTTTTGTGTCTATGTTAAGATTACGTTACAAAAAATTCTTACAACACGTTCTTTCTCTTTAACATAACTAGTGATTAAATCATGTAAAAAGAAGAATGCTTCAGCATCTACAGTAACAAAAATATGATCTTCAAATTCTGTTATAAATGAACATTCAACAATTGGTTTATCATCAGTTAAATCTGGTAATTTGGATGTTTGTAAATGTTCAGTTTTCAAATGTAATTGTAAACTTGGTAATGCAAATATAACTTCACGATTATGATTTGGATCAACTAATTTTGATGTTGTTGTTGTTGATACATTACTACCACGATTACGTTCCATTGAATTATCTCTTTCACGTTCTAATGATGGAAAACGGTCCACTTCTAATAAAATCCAATAAAAAAATCATCAATAAACCAAATTATAAGAAAAACTAGTGTAATATCTGATGAATTGATTATTTGATATGTAGGATAATATCCGATGAATTGAACATTATTGAGGTTATGTTGAAAATTTGCAATTTTTCACAAAATTTAGTTTAAAATCGCCAAATTTTAGTGAATTTATCATTTTTGATGGCCACCCATCGGTTTACAGTCGTAAATTAACGATTTTTATGCGAAAAAATTGTAAAATTCTAACATTGACATTTAGTACAATACATCGGATATTATCCTTGTACCACAATTTGCAGTTCATCGGATATTATTTGAAATACGATAAAAATTACCATCAATTTGACTATTAGCAAATGCATAATGGAACCATTCTTGTAATGTTTTAAATTGTGGTGGAAATATAACAGTACGACTAACTTTACATACTGTTGCCATTGATAAATGTGTTTTATATGTACTTAAACCTAAACTACATGTTAATGTTTGTACAACATGAACATCTTGAGCTGGTGCTGCTTCTACAAACACACAAATTATTAGCAAAAAAACTGTAGACAATTCTTTAAAGATCTACCCGTAGTTGATGGTATTTCTTGCGCTTCTGTATTGAACGTAATACATGGTTCTTTTAAACTAAACAATGCCCATGATTTACTTTTGAAATTAATACCATGAAAACATGCTAACGATATATTATTACCATGTAATTCCATTGTACCACCTAAGATTGTACCAAATTGTGGTAATGGTATATCCATTGTATTCAACTGTAAACCACCAACTTGTGCCATAACTTTCTGCCAATGGCGATGATGACGTGCGTCTACTGCATTATCTGAAGATGATGACGATGATGATGATGTTTCTGATGATGATTGTACCGAATTAGATGATGCTTCTCGACTTTTTTGTGTTGTTAATTTCGGTTTTGTTCCACTTGTTGTTTGTTGTTGTTGTTGTTGTTGTTGTTGTTTATTACCAAAACCACTAAATGCACGTTTACTACTATTGAATTGTTGTGAAAAGAATTCTTCTAATTTTGTAAACATTTTTAATAAATCAGCCGTTGTTGATTTTGATATCATTATTTGTAATTGATCCCATGATAAATCACCATGCATAAATATACTAGCTGGACGACGTGTTGGTATTGAATCACGATTAATTATTGATGTTTGATTCAATTTCCATTCATCACGTAAATTAACATTTAAATCACTACAACGACACATTAATACACTAGTTGCCATATAATCTAAACGTAATTCAATTGCATGTAAACGTAAACCAACTGTATGATCTGGTTCTAGATCGGGTTCTTCACGTATATGGACTAAAATCCAATCATCAATTAATTTTAAACCAAAATAATAAAAGAAAAAGCAAATAATCACCAAAAGTATCAATATTAGCCAATTCAATATTACCACCAACAATACCACCTTTTGCATCCAAACCGGAACCACCTAAACCTAAAGCTATATAAAGATTTTTATGACCAGTTGAGCCGATATTTAAACGACCATCACTACGGAAATCTTTGGTCAACCAACTGGAAATATAAAAAATGCATTAGCGAGCTGTATAGCTATGTTTCTATCAAATATGCAAAGGTCTTGTTATAACCAGTAGCGATTTCTGACAAAAATTGTGTAGCTCTTTGAAAGCAGCAGTACCAGAAAAATGACCCTCAAAGTTTTATTAAATGACGATTGAAAGCAAGAAGTAACGCTTGCGTGGTGCGACCGTAGCATATTAAGGATTTTGGGGTATCAGAACATCAACGCAACGGACGGATTCAACATGACGCTAACAACGCTACTAGTGTCAGGTTCTGAAGTGCTATAAGTTTCGTTAAAGTGCACGCAATAAATTTGCTTTAGGTGAGTACTCCCAAAATTATTATTATTATTATTATTATTACCTTCGAGTGCCAAAGAGGGTGGATCGGCGCCATTGATTGTACGAAAATTGCATAATTTTACATATTTCCTCCAATAGAGCTATGGATCTGACACTGGTAGCGTCGCTAGCGTGATGGTAAATCCCCTCCTAATCTTAAGATGAAACATATATATTCAAACAAACGAAAGGATACTCAAAAAATAATTTGGGGACCTAACGCTAGTAGCATCTTTAGCGACATGGTAAATCCAGTGCTAAGACAAAACAAAGAAAACGCTATTCTAAAAAGATGTTTTGGTACTCATAGAGATACGGACCTGACACTGATAGCGTTGTTAGCGTGATAGTAAAGTCAGACTAAACATACATTCAAACAAACAAGCGCTTCGGATTTAACGCTGTTAGTGTCTTTAGCGTCATGATAAATCCATCCCTAAAATAAAACAAATAAAAAAATATGTAAAAGATTACTCTCGAGGACCCATAACGTCTTTATCTATTCAAAAGATAACTTTTGGAGAGCCATAGCACTTCAGACCTGACGCTAGTAGGGTCGTTAGCGTCATGGCAAATCCACTCGTAAGATGAAACATATACATTCAAACCAAAGGATATTCTAGAGATAACTTTTTGGGACCTATAGACAGCGCTTCCGACCTAACGCTGGTGGTAGCGTCTTTAGCGTTATGGTAACTCCACCGCTAAGACAAAACAAACAAAAGATATTCTACAGATATCTTTTGGAAACCAATAGCACTTTAGACCTAAGGCTGGAAGCGTCTTTAGCGGCATGGTATATCCACCACTGATTGTAAGACAAAACAAACAAAAGGTTATTCAAAAGATTACTCTTGAGGACCCATAACACTTCAGACCTAACGCTGGTAGCCTCTTTAGCTATTCAAAAGATAACTTTTGGGGACCCATAGCGCTTCGGTCCTAACGCTGGTAGCATCTTTAACGACCTGATAAATCCACCGCTAAGATAAAACAAAAAAAAAGATATTCTAAAAAGATCTTTTGGGTACTCATAGAGATACGGACCTGACGCTGATAGCGTTGTTAGCGTCATAGTAAAGTCAGACTAAACATACATTCAAATAAACAAGCGCTTCGGACTTAACGCTGTTAGTGTCTTTAGCGTCATGATAAATCCATCCCTAAGATAAAACAAATAAAAAAATATGTAAAAGATTACTCTCGAGGAACCATAACGTCTTTATCTATTAAAAAGATAACTTTTGAAGAGCCATAGCACTTCAGACCTGACGCTAGTAGGGTCGTTAGCGTCATGGCAAATCCACTCCTAAGACGAAACATATACATTCAAACAAAAGGATATTCTAGAGATAACTTTTTGGGACCTATAGACAGCGCTTCCGACTTAACGCTGGTGGTAGCGTCTTTAGCGTTATGGTAACTCCACCGCTAAGACAAAACAAACAAAAGATATTCTACAGATATCTTTTGGAAACCAATAGCACTTCAGACCTAAGGCTGGAAGCGTCTTTAGCGGCATGGTAAATCCACCGTTAAGATAAACCAAAAAAAGGATATTCTACAGATACCTTTTGGAAACCAAAGCTGGAAGCGTCTTTAGCGCATGGTATATCCACCACTGATTGTAAGACAAAACAAACAAAAGGTTATTCAAAAGATTACTCTTGAGGACCGATAACACTTCAGACCTAATGCTGGTAGCGTCTTTAGCTATTCAAAAGATAACTTTTGGGGAGCCATAGCGCTTCGGGCCGAACGCTGGTAGCATCTTTAACGACCTGATAAATCCACCGCTAAGATAAAACAAAAAAAAAGGATATTCTAAAAATACCTTTAGGGTACCCAGTGCTTCAGACTTGATTCGGCTAGCGTCTTTAGCATCATAGTAAATCCACTCATGATACGAAACATATATATTCAAACAAACAAAAGGCTGTTAAAAAGAAATCTATTGGCAACCCCTAGTGTGTCGGACTTGACACTGGTAGCCAGCGATGGCCCTTAGCACTCTATCAGGGTGTAGCGAAATTCCCATTTGGGGCACTTCAATCAATTATAATTAAGTTTTGTTGAATAATAAATAAATTGAGAATGTTATTGTTCACGAAACAATTTTGGCGTTCCTTTCCCATCGAGCGACCGCTCTACTTGCTCTACCACAGGGCTGTGCCTGTTGGTAGCAGCGTTAGCTTCATGGTAAATCCACCTCAAAGACAAAACAATCAAAAGATAACTTTTGGGAATCCTAGCGTTTTGGACCTGATGATGGTAGCGTCTTTAGCGATCCGAATCAATGGAATATCAAACGATTGTTTGCTAATAGAAAATGTTTCAAAAAAGACCATTAAGATGGGAAAAAAACGCTTTTTCAATTAGGGATTAGAACCGAGGCTCCTGTTTGAAATGTTAAAATGCTACCATCACACCCCATCACTCTCTGCTACCACTTGATATTAAATGTATAGTTTGTACCCTTGTAGACCTTCACATTAGAAGATGTCCCCAAATACGGCTATACACATCCAGTGGCGTACATATTTATCAAAAATTCGCGTCTAATTGTTTTAAGAGCTACACGTTTACCACCACTATCAGTATTTACAAGATATTCTCTTATTAAGATTACTTACGAAACATTCCCCATTACATTGCCCATATTCATGTGTACATTTAATTTTTTAAAATTAATAGCAAATAACACTAAAGTCTCCCATGATGTTAGATTTTTAAATTCTGATGGACTTGGTGTATTATCATCATTGTAATCATCATCTTTTATTGTTGTTGTTGATTCATTACTAAATGTTTTACCTAAATCCTTTAATTTCGGTTGATAACGATAACGTTGTTGTTGCTGTTGTTGTTCTAAGCTTAGCTTAAGTAATGGTGACTTTCTATTGGGTTTTCTATACAAATAAAGATGAAATTGTAAATTTAAAGATGAATTTTTTTTTTGTAATTTACCGATTATCATGATTACGTAGATTATTTGGTGATTGTTGATTAAAATTATCATCATCTTCATTATAAACAGATGTCATACTTAAATCACCTAAAAACATACGACGTACAATTGAACGTCGATACCAAGCTTTTGGGAATGCTAGAATTTCGGTTAAACGTCTCATATCATATTTAAATGATGCTGAACCAATATCAACAATAGCTACAATTGAATTATTAATCAAATTGTAGAAGAAAAAAATTAGTTTTCTTACTTGAAAATCTGATAATAGCACGACTTTGATCATTACAATCATTAATTTTATTATTTTTATTATTATTAATAATCATCGATGTGTCCGGTTTAAAATTTAACATTCTAGATCTTGATAAATGGAATTTAACAAATTCAACATTTATTGATAATGAATCTTTACGTTCACTATCTGATAATGGTGACCATTGTGTTTCTTTTAATGTTGATTTTTTACCACCACCATATGGATGGAAAATATAAACAGAAAAATCTGATAAACAACCAGTTACACTAAGACCACCAATTGCTGTTGTTGCAATATTTGAACTAACACTATTATTACCATCACCAAATTCACTAAGAAATTAATTAAATTATTCAAATTAATTTGAAATTTTAATTGCAAGAAAAATACCTATTGAAAAATTCATCTTCAGCACGTTTCGAACTAAAAACAATATCTAATGATGGTAATTGTAACATACATTCAACTCTTGATACTGGTAAACAACTAAAACGGAATGTACTAGGTTGCATATGGAAATAAACAATAACATCAACTGGAAAACTAGCATAAACATAATTTCCATAATTTGTTATATCTTGATCGGATGGTAAAAATGATGTATCTATAAGATTAATGCAAAAAAAATTCAAAAAAAGCGCCAATTTTCAAGCGCCATCTATATCACATGATCAATTCCAACACTTCTCATTGGTTATCCTTGAAGAGTTGTCACAAATCAACACTAGATGGCGCTTATTATTATTATTCGAAATGGGTTTATCGATTGTAAAGAATTAATGAGGAAAAAACCAGATTTAATATTATAAGAAATTAGAATTTGTTATATATAAATATAATCGATAATCAAAAAAAAAGCGCCAAATTTCAACCGCCATCTAGTATCACTTTACAAAACTAGACGATTCGGTACGATCATTTGGTCAATTTCAATGATTCTCATTGGTTACTTCTAAAGAATTGTTACAAATCAACACTAGATGGCGGTAATTATTATTAAATACAAATAGGCTTATTATTTCAGAAAAAACCGGGTTTAATATCATTAGAAACTAGAATTTGTTAGATTTTGATTTGATAGCAAAAATGATGTATCTATAAGAATAAGGCAAAAATTTCAAAAAAAGCGCCAATTTTCAAGCGCCATCTATATCACATGATCAATTCCAACACCTCTAATTGGTTATCTTTGAAGAGTTGCCACAAATCAGCACTAGATGGCGCTTATTATTGTTATTATTATTCGAAATGGGTTTATCGATTGTAAAGAATTAATGAGGAAAAAAACAGATTTAGTATTATAAGAAATTAGAATTTGTTATATATAAATATAATCGATAATCAAAAAAAAGCGCCAAATTTCAACTGCCATCTAGTATCACTTTACAAAACTAGACAATTCGGTACGATCATGTGGTCAATTTCAATGATTCTCATTGGTTACTTCTAAAGAATTGTTACAAATCAACACTAGATGGCGGTAATTATTATTAAATACAAATAGGCTTATTATTTTAGAAAAAAACGGGTTTAATATCATTAGAAACTAGAATTTGTTAGATTTTGATTTGATGGCAAAAATGATGTATCTATAAGAATAAGGCAAAAATTTCAAAAAAAGCGCCAATTTTCAAGCGCCATCTATATCACATAATCAATTCCCATAATTCTCATTGGTTATCTTTAAAGGGTTGTCACCTATCAACACTAGATGGCGCTTATTATTATTCGAAATGGGTTTATCGATTGTAAAGAATTAATGAGGAAAAAACCAGATTCAATATTATAAGAAATTAGAATTTGTTATATCTAAATATAATCGATAATCAAAAAAAAAGCGCCAAATTTCAACTGCCATCTAGTATCACTTTACAAAACTAGACGATTCGGTACGATCATGTGGTCAATTTCAATGATTCTCATTGGTTACTTCTAAAGAATTGTTACAAATCAACACTAGATGGCGGTTATTATTACTACAAATTGGCTTATTATTTTAGAAAAAAACGGGTTCAATATCATTAGAAACTAGAATTTGTTATATTTTGATTTGATGGTAAAAATGATGTGTCTATAAGATTAATGCGAAAAAATTTCAAAAAAAGCGCCAATTTTCAAGCGCCACCTATATCACATGATCAATCCCACAATTCTTTAAAGAGTTGTCACAAATCAACACTAGATGGCGCTCATTATTATTATTATTATTATTATTATTATTATAAATGAGTTTACTGATTACGAAAAATCGAAGAATTAATGAGGAAAAAAACTAGATTTTGTTATGTTTGAATATAATCGATAATTTAAAAAAAAGCGCTGAATTTCAACTGCCATCTAGAATCATTTTACAACACTAAACGATTCGAGTAGCTCACGTGGTCAATTTCAATAATTCTCATTGGTAACTTCTAAAAAATTGTCACAAACCAACACTAGGTGGCGCTTATTATTAGAAATAGGCTTATTACTTTGAACGGTTTTAAGATCATTAGAAACTAGAATTTGTTATATTTTGATTTGATGGTAGAAATTATGTAACGATTATTTCAAAAACACCACCAAATCTCAACTGACATCTAGTATCACTTTACAAAACTAAACAATTCGATACGATCATCTGGTCAATTCTAATAATTTTGATTGGTTACTTCTAAAAAAAATTTACCATAAATCGACACTAGATGGTATTGTTTATTATTTTAAGTTGATTGTTGCTGTAACTGATAGATGACGTTATTTCTATAACCTAGTACGTCACAAATCAACAACAGATGGCGCTTATTATTTTTAAAAATGGGTTTAATATCATTAAAAACTAAAATTTGTTATATCTAGATTTGGTGGTAAAAATTAGATGAAATAAGCGATAATTTCGTAAAAACATCGCCAAATCTCAACTGCCATCTAGTAACACTTTACAAAACTAAACAATTCGATAAGATCACGTGGTTAATTCCAATAATTCTGATTGGTTACTTTTTTTAAAATTGTGTCACAAATCGATACTAGATGGCGTTATTTCTTATTATAACAGTATTGTTATTGTTGTTACAGATAGATGGCGTTATTTCTATAACTTACCAGTTGTACTGAAATTGGTTTTTGGCGGTATTGGTTCTAATGTTTGTTCTAAAAATTCTAATATATGTGGACTTATTATTGTTTCTTCTGGTACACTTTGTAATGTCATCCATGCAAATAATGATGCTTTTTTTATACAATTATTACCACTACGTCGATAATTTGTTGAATTATTATTATTATTATTATTACGTTGATTAATCGGTGTTGAATCACCACTAGTTTTTGATGATGTTGTTGTAGTTGTTGTTGTTGTTGTACTTATTGGACTTAAATCATCATCATCATCATCATCTTCTTCTTGGTCATCATCATCATCATTATAATTTGGATTTGTTATACCATGATGAACTGATGGTTGTTGTTGTTGTTGTTGGTGTTGTTGTTGTGGTGATTGTTGTTTAAATATACGATCATCATCATTATCATCAAATTGTTCTTCATTGATAACTTTCGATTGATAATGTAATTTAACATCCATACCAGGTATATGGAATATTGTTAAATCAACTAATGTACTACCATGTTGTAGATTTTTAAGACGTGTTGTTTGTTGTTGTTGTTGTTGTGGTGGTAGTATTGTTGTTGTTGTTGTTGTTGTCGTCAAATTCTGTCCACTTTTATTATTACGACGATTTGTATCCGGACTATTATTTGTTGTTGTTGTTGTTGTTGTTGTTGGAAATTCTAATAAACCAGCAGAACAACTACGATCTTTTCGCATACGATTCAATTTAATTTCTTCTTCTTTCATTACATCTTTTGTATGTAAAACACATTTACCACTATTTATAAAAACTTTAACATCTAATTCTAAATCAATATTAGGTTCTTGTTGTTTCTGTTGTTGTTGTTGTTGTTGTTGTTGGGGTAATGTTGATGATTGTGGTGCACCACTACTTGTAGGTTGTTGTTGTTGTTCATCGATTGATTCATAAGATGTTGGTAGTCTTTTACGTAATAAAACAGTTTCACCATCAATATCTAAATGATCACTACCACCCCATTCTGGTAAACTAATCTCACTACTACTTGTATTAATTTGATGATGATGATTATCATCAGTGAATGTAACATGTTGATTATTTAAATCTTGTTTACGTACACGTAATGATGATGATCTTGATGGACCACCAGATTTTGCTTGATTATCATCATTATTATCATTATTAAGTGTTGATGTTGTTGTGGTAGTTGTAATGAATGAATTTGAACGTAAATTATTTGTTGTTGTTGTTGTTGTTGTTATTGAAGTTGATTTACTTTTATTTGATCGTGTACTACGTATATTTTGTCGTCGTAATTTCTGTAACATATCTCTACGGAAATCTTTATAAACCATTGTTTCTAATTCATGTAAACGTTTCAATTCTAATTCAATTGTATTATGTGATGCACCCAATGAACGTAAATCATTAATAATTTTCGCTTGTTCATTCATTTCTTTTTCAATTAATTTCGAACGACTACGATTATCTAATTTTGGATCATATATATATGATGGTAATATACTTTCTTGTGATATTGTTGATAATACATCATGATGTTCATTATCATTATCATCACTATCATAATCAGTATTATCATTATTATTATTATTATTATTATTATGATTATTTTTATTATTTTGAAAATGATGATTATGATGTTGTTGATGTTGATGATGATGATGATGTTGTTGTTGATGATGTAATGGTGGTTCTTCTGCACCAGTTAACATTGTTAATGTATGACCTAATGCTGATAATTGTTTACCAACATTTGTATCTAAATGTATATCAACACCTTCCATTTGCCATTGAACATTTAAAAACCATTTTGCATTCTCTGAAATTAAACAAAAAACAAAACATATTTTAATTAAAAATTCAAACATCTCCTACAATTTTATTGGGAGATTGTCCCGTTAACCCTCTAGGCTAACTAGACTAATCCAAAGGGTCTAGAAGCAAATCACTAATATGATATTACTGTGCCAAATTGATTTTAGTTCAGGCCGGATCAAATTTTTATTACGACAGCCCTGTATTGGTATCTTATCTTCAATTAACCATTGGACCAAATATTCAAAATTAACTTCAACACCCGGTCTTGCTCGGTAGAGCTCACATTAAATTGAGTTACCCTTACTTTACTACGGTATAGAACTATTTTAAGGTCAGTGCACATTATGGCAGCACAACATAAAGCTTTCAGACACATACAAAATACAAAGCCGGCCGCATCGCATGCACTGCAAAAATTCGCTTACTATATGATTTTCCTAAGCGACCCCCATCAGCTTGTCAGCCATATGAATCAGTTTACATAAAATACATAATAGGTAAAGCACACTAATTTATAAAACATGATGCGATTCTGTCCGCCAAAGCCGGGCCTACATTGCGTATGTTTCTTTATTGCTATGGGCGATCAAACCGAACACGGCCGGAGTACGTTAGCAGATTAGAGGTGTGAAAATGTATGAAAGGGTACTAAAACACTTGACCGGAAGTGGAAACGATTTGGGCACCTAAATGGCAATTTGAGCAATAAAGAAACACACGCATTAATTGGCACTCGTAACATCCACCTCATACTGTCCACTGCTATCCACTATTTTGACAAATACTGAATTCAAGTCTTGACTGAAATTTGCCCATCGCGTGATAATTTGTGCTAGCCTTTATCAGTTGCTGCGGTTACTATAGTAGAATTCTGAATGAACTACATGAGTCGGAAATTGCGTTACCGTCCCCACTTCTACAACTCATATGCTATTAACATGTAATTATGGAACCCCCACCACCTCAACTGAACACCGACCATGTGTATTTCTAACGGAACAGTACTATATACTGCCAACTTTTTTGACATACTTTGACATAACATTTCATAACAATATTGGACCCCGTTCAACACCTTAGAGGTCGAATTCCAAAAAAACCATTTCTTAGTGAACGTCCACATCATAAAAGAAGTGTATTCGCCAAATTTCACGTCCCTAGGTCCAAGGGTTTGGACTGGGTGATGATGAATCAGTCAGTCAGTCAGGGCATACAGTTTTATATCTTTAGATTTTAACCACCAAACTGCCATCTAAGATCGCTTTAGAGAACTAAATTGAATACAATACAAGATCATGTGATTAAGCTTTTTTAGAAATAATAGCTGTGTTCTTTCGCTCTTCTTAATTCGATCTAAACGCTATTAAACGCGTTCAATCGGATCAGATGGTGTTCTTTCGGATCTTGGTATTGTGTTAAAACGAATCATGATCCGTAATCCCCCTGCCCCTCAGGAACATGGAATTTTTTGTGATTCGATAAATGGATCATGATTCGCTGTCACCATAGACGCGCAAAATAAAGTAGAGATTGCGCTGTTTGTACGAAACTATATGGGCGGTATTTTGCACACTCCAGTCATTGGAAATGAAGTTTGAGGTTATGATTATCGTTATATTTATATATCGCGTGTAGTGATCCAAACAGACAGAAAAAATGTGTTTTCTTGCAACTTGAATCCAATCACGATTAAGAGATCATGATTGCAAAATCATGATCTGAAACTAGGAGCGAAAGAACACAGCTAATGTAAATCAACACTAGATGGCGGTTATTTGTTGTTTTATTATTACTAACAGATGGCGCTATTTCTGTAATTAATAATCTTCATTTAAGGATAGTTTAATCGAAAATTATCAAATAAAGAACTAGAAAAATCGTCTTTAAGGAAATTAAAAAAAACTTGGAAATTTATTGAAAAACTAGTCTTTTCAACAGAGTTGGAATTTTAGCTTTTTTTTTTAAAGAAAAGCACTGCCATCTACTATCACTTTAAAAATCAAAACAATGTCACGTGATTAATTCTGATAACTATTATTTTTGAAAAATTAGTTGCATACTGTTACTAATAGATGGTACTATCTCTGTAATTAATACTAAAAATGGTCTTACTGACAAAACATTTGGAGGAAAATTTAAAACGAGTAGTCTACCAAACGTTAAATTTTAACAATTTTTTAAGAAAAACACCAAAATTCAACTGCCATCTAGTATCACATAAAAGAATTAAACTCAAATTCAATAAAATCACATGATTAACTCAAACAACTCTCATTGGTTATCTCTATAAAATTAGTTGTCTATTATAACCGATAGATGACGCTATTCCTATAATTAACAATACCACCTTCATTCAATATTTCAATAAGAAAAATTGAAATAAAATACTAAAAATGGTCTTACTGACAAAACATTTGGACGAAAAATTAAAACGAGTAGTCTACCAAACGTTCAATTTTAGAAAATTTCTTAAGAAAAGCACCAAAATTCAACTGCCATCTATTATCACATAAAAGAATTAAACTAAAATTCAATAAAATCACATGATTAATTCAAACAACTCTCATTGGTTATCTCTATCAAATTAGTTGTTTATTATAACCGATAGATGACGCTATTCCTATAATTAACAATACCACCTTCATTTAATATTTCAATAAGAAAAATTGAAGTAAAATACCAAAAATGGTCTTACTGACAAAACATTTGGACGAAAATTTAAAACGAGTAGTCTACCAAACGTTAAATTTTAGCAATTTTTTTTTAAGAAAAGCACCAAAATTCAACTGCCATCTATTATCACATAAAAGAATTAAATTCAAATTCAATAAAATCACATGATTAATTCAAACAACTCTTATTGGTTATTTCTATCAAATTAGTTGTTTA
This sequence comes from Lydus trimaculatus, assembly GCA_037414755.1. NCBI lineage: Eukaryota > Metazoa > Arthropoda > Insecta > Coleoptera > Meloidae > Lydus > Lydus trimaculatus. The sequence continues at coordinate 15,158 of JAZBGY010000429.1, read as the reverse complement.
TTATAACCGATAGATGACGCTATTCCTATAATTAACAATACCACCTTCATTTAATATTTCAATAAGAAAAATTCAAATAAAATACTAAAAATGGTCTTACTGACAAAACATCTGGAGGAAAAACTGAAACGAGTACTCTACCAAACGTTAAATTTTAGCAATTTTTTAAGAAAAGCACCAAAATTCAACTGCCATCTACTATCACATGAAAGAATTAAACTAAAATTCAATAAAATCACATGATTAATTCAAACAACTCTCATTTGTTATATTTGAGGAAATTACATAAATCAACACTAGATGGCAATCGATTATTATTATTGCAGACAGATGGTGCTGTAATTGGTAATTAAATAAAAAGCTGTAATACAAAACAACTGCCATCTAGTATCTTTTTTGACAAACTTTACTGTTTTTCAATTGCATAAAATCAACACTAGATGGCACTATTACTATAACTAACTAATAAATTACGAATTGACAATAATAAACTTACCATTTGATTGTTTTGCTGCAATTGTACGACTACATACTTCATATGTACCATCACTAACAACACATAAATTCATAATTGATGTATCTGTCATATCTGGTTTCCAATCATCTAATGAATTTTCAAAATCATCAGCAAAACGTAAACATAAATTTGAAAATTTCCCTTTACTAACCAACGAACCACTATTACATGCTGTTATACTTGTATTTTCTAATGTTATAACAACAGCACCACGACTATTAATATCATCATAAATATTACGTTGATGATGATGATGATGATGCTGATGATTATTCCATTGTATTGGTAATTGATTTAATGGTAAACATATACCCATATCTTCAACAGTTAATTGTAAAAATAATGTTGTTAATAAATTATTTGTTTGTGTTGTAAATTGACTGGTTAATTTATCAAATTGAAATTTTTCATAAAATTGTTGTGTTGCTTGTATTATTTCATTATTCAAATTACAACGCTTCTCATTCCAATAATCATAAGCATTTTTATAATTCAACCATACCAAAATTGCTTTATCTATTGCACTTGGTTGTATATAAATTAATGGACGTTTTAATGTTATCAATATCACTTCTTTATCATTATTATCGATAATTTCATCTTGAAATGCATTACGTAAATTAATACGTGTATTAAAAAATGCAACCGGTTGATATTCAATATCAGCCTCCTCAAATACTGTATTACGTATTAATTGACCTAATGATAAATTTATATCAACTTGTGCTTTACCAAATAAACGATTATTTAATGTTGTTGTTGATATATTTTGTATACGATTTGATAATTCTAAAACAACACAACCAGTCTCTAAACGTACAGCACTACTACCAGCTGTTGTTGCTGTTAATTGGATACGTTCAACACGTATTATTAACGAAAACAATAAACGACTTATCTCTTTCTGTTGTTGTTGTTGTTGTTGTTGTTGTTGTTGTTGATCACGTGATTTTGTAGTATCCTCATTATCATCTAACCATATTGCAACAGGACGTTCACCACCATAAACTTTCTGTACAACTTCATTGATCTCTTTCATAAAAACTTTCTGTATAAATACCAAATGATTTAATAGATCTGTTGTTAAACTATGTTCAAATATACCAATATCAGCATTTGCATTTAAATAACCACCTTGACGAAATACAACACCATCTAGATTTTGTTGTAGATTTGTTGTTGTAATTGCATGTTCTGGTATATATTCACATGTTACATGTACCGCCGGTAATGAGATACAAGCTTCTGATGGTAGATTTATATCGATTTTTTCTTGTAATTTCGTTGTAAAACTTAATGAATGTTGTGGTAAATCAATAGTAAATTTTGCTTTACTACCAGTAAAACCAGTACTATTAACTTGATCCATTTTATATTGAGCTTGTAATGATGGTAATAATGCTGCTGTTATTGTTAAACTTTGTAGAATTACAGAAAACTGCATTACTAAAGGTTTCAACAATAAACTTTTATCATCTATATCCGATTTTGTTGTACGTACAGTTTGAATTATTGGTGGTTTTGTGTAATGATTTGGACTTTCTTCCGGTTGTTGTTGTTGTTGTTGTGGTGTGATAGTCGGTTCTACATCTTCATCGATAACAACACCACCACGTGATAAACGACTAGATGTACGTTGTACACGTAATTCTTGTAATGTTGAACTTAATTGTTTACTACCACGTGTTACCATACCATGTAATGCAACCGGATGTTGTGGTATATCAATATTAATAGCACCAATTGTTAATAAACCATTATTTTTATCTTTATTTATATTATTATTATGTTTAATTAATGTTGAATATAATATTTGTGATTTACCAATTGTGATTTTAACAACTGTTTGTTGTACAGTTGGTTGTATACCTTCTAATAATACAATCATTGTACGTCCAATTTGACCAGTTATTGAACATTCTAATAATTGTATTAATGGTAATGTTGTTGTTTTTTTACGACATGTTATACTTGTATGTAAACTGGTTATTTCAGCTTCTAATTTTAAACCGGATAATGTTGCTAATAAACGTGTACGATGAATTTTTGCTACACCAAATACAATTAATTTTGTATGTTCTTTATTTGATATTGTTGTCGTTGTTGATGATTTATTTTTTATTATTGGTGTATCTGTTGTTCCTGTTGTTGTTTTATCTAATTCATCATCTGATTTTATTTCAGTTAATATATCATATTTACGATTACCTTTATAATGTTCGGATATATCGTAAGTACCAACAGAGAATCTGTAATTAAAATTCAACTATAGTAATAGCGCCATCTATCGACAAATTAGAATATTGTACAATCTTATAGGCAACCAAAAATACACCAACTATCACCTAATATATACAATGCGCCTGAATATATACAACCAGTAATACATTTGTATGCAGGATGAAGCGAACGAAGCTACAGTTTTCCGTATTTTTTTACAACGAAACAGAATTACAAAATGGGTCTTATGGATGAAAGCAATATCTCTCAAAACCTATACGAAAATAAGCAAAGAACCACTACAGCTGAAACTTCGGAATGTGAAGATAATGACAATAATTTTCTTTGCGTTTTCTAAAATCGTCATTTTCATGGAAATAAATCGAATATTTAACGATAAAAGCGTTTCTGAAATCATTATCTCATAGAAACTACACAAAAGTGAACAAAGAAGCAGTACAGTTGAAAATCCAGAATGTGAAGATTATGGCAATAATTTTTTCGTTTTCGAAAATCGTCATTTTCATCAAAAATAATAAACGAATATTCATCGATAAAAGCGTTTCTGAAGTTATTATCTCTTAGAAACTGCACAAAAGTGAACAAAGAACCAGTACAGTTGAAATTCTAAAATGTGTAGCATATGATATTTTTCCGTTTACAAAGATCGTCATTTTCATTGAAAAAAAAACACAAATACTGTTAGAACCTATGCAAAAATGAACAAAGAACCACTACCGCTGAAACTCAGGAATGTGAAGATTATGGTAATAATTTTTCCGTTTTCTAAAATCGCCATTTTCATCAAAATAAATCGAATATTTAACGATAAAAGCGTTTCTGAAATCATTATCTCATAAAAACTGCACAAAAGTGAACAAAGAAGCAATACAGTTGAAACTCCGGAATGTGAAGATTATGGTAATAATTTTTCCGTTTTCTAAAATCGCCATTTTCATCAAAATAAATCGAATATTTAACGATAAAAGCGTTCCTGAAATCATTATCTCATAGAAACTGCACAAAAGTGAACAAAGAAGCCATACAGTTGAAACTCCGGAATGTGAAGATTATGGTAATAATTTTTCCGTTTTCTAAAATCGCCAATGTCATCAAAAAAAAAAATAATCGAATATTCATCGATAAGAGCTTTTCTGAAGTTATTATCTCTTAGAAACTACACAAAAGTGAACAAAGAACCAGTACAGTTGAACTTTAAAATGTGTAGCATATGATATTTTTCCGTTTACAAAGATCGTAATTTTCATTGAAAAAAACACAAATACTCTTACAACCTATGCAAAAATGAACAAAGGACAACTACCGCTGAAACTCCGGAATGTGAAGAATATGACAATCGTTTTTCCGTTTTCGAAAATCGTCGTTTTCATTGAACAACAATCGATTTTGTATCGATAAAAGCGTTTCTGAAATCATTCTCTTATAAAATGCACAAAAATCAACAAATAACAGCCAAAACTGCAAAATGTGTAGCATACAATATTTTTTCGGTTTCAAAAATTGTCACTTTCATTGAAAAAAAAAACAAATACTCTCAGAATCTATACAGAAATTAACTACAGCGGAAACTCCGGAATGTGTAGTATACGATAAAAAAAATTTCGTTTTCAAAAATCGTCATTTTCATTGAAAAAAACTGAATATTTATCGATAAAAACGTTTCTGGAATGAAAAAAAAAACGAGCATTATCTCTTAGAAACTGCACAAAAGTAAACAAAGAACCATTACAACTGAAACTCCGGAATGTGAAGAATATGGCAATCGTTTTGCGTTTTCGAAAACCGTCATTTTCATCAAACAAAAATCGATTTATGATCGATAAAAGCGTTTCTGAAATCATTATCTCTTAGAAACTGCACAAAAATGAACAAATAACAGCTGAAACTGCGAAATGTGTAGCATACGATATTTTTCCGGTTTCAAAAATCGTCATTTTGATTGAAAAAAAAACATACTCAGAATCTATAGAAAAATTAACGAAAGACAACTGTAGCGGAAACTCCGGAATGTGTAGTATACGATAAAAAACAATTCGTTTTCAAAAATCGTCATTTTCATTAAAGAAAAACACAAATACTCTCAGAATCTATACAAAAATGAAGAAATGACCACTTCAGCTAAAACTCCGGAATGTGAAAATTATAGCAATAATTTTTTTCGTTTTCGAAAATTGTCATTTTCATCGAAAAAAAAATCGAATATTTATCGATAAAAGCGTTTCTGAAATCATTGTCTCTTAGAAACTGCACAAAAATGAAATTAAAGCTAAAACTACAAAATGTATAGTATGATATTTTTTCGTATTCAAAAATCGTCATTTTCATTATGAAAAAAAAACATGAACTCTCAGAACCTATTCATAAATAACCAAAGAACCACTACAGCTAAAACTCCTGAATGTGTAGATTATGACAATCATTTTTCGTTTTCAAAAATTGCCAATTTTATTGAAAAAAAAATCGAATACTTTTCGATGTTGCACTGTTCACCTTGCCTTGACATTTAATTCATTTACAGTTATGTTGATATGTGCATCAATTCATTTGAAACACGTAATTTTTAATCGTTTTTTTGTTTTGTTTTTTCTTTAAAAGCGCCTGGGCGATGCTTCCCTTAAACAATCGCCACTTGTTTACCTCAACGCTTCTCCTTATCATTACTAGTTTATTCAAAATGAATTAGTCCCCGTATCAACAACTGCCCAGTTAAGTCATGTATGGTTTAAAATAGCCACTGACCTATTTATTAATAGAACTACTATTTAGATTACGAAAAATTGCAATTTTCCTCGATTTTTTATTTCAATGAAAATGATGATTTTTGAAAACATAAAAATTATTATCATACACTACACATTCCGGAATTTCAGCTTTAATGATTCTTTGCTTATTTTTGTATAGGTTCCGAGAGATATTGGCCATTTTTACATTTTAGAAACAATTTTATCGATAAGGCCCATTTCACTTGCTATCAAATCAATTTTAAACAGACTACATTCTATACTTGTGTGCAATATGGAAACTGTAGCTTCAGCGGATTCACCCTGTACAGTTTGCCATAAAGCCGGAATTCCACCGCGCCTGATTTGGCTGACTCGTGGCTCGGACTTGTAAAGGCTCGGTTAGACGACGAACCGAGCCTGAGGTGACTCGGCTTCTCTTTGACTCCTACTAAATTTACCGACAATTGGTGGGTAAGCACAAACCAACACCAGCCTAGCCGAGCTGGAAATGGCGGACACGCCCCTTTTCCCACAGCGCATGGTCAGTCTGTCGAGTCTTACTCGTGACTCGCCGAATCACGCGCTGTAGGATGCCAACTTAAGATCGAGCTATCGTTTTTTTTTTTTGGTAATTTTTAAATTAACTTACCGATGTTTAATTGTTTTCGTATCAGGCATATTTGCATATAAATCAAGTAAATGATAAATTGTCTTCCAACATTTACCAATACTACTTTTATCAGATGATACAGTTATATGTTCTAATACAGAACCACTTGGACTACTCATTGTTATTGGTGTACTATTACCATCACCTAAATTAACATAACCTTTAACACTTTTACCAGTTGAACGTAATTTTTGTGCAAAACTTTGTGGACGTGAACGTAAACTTGGTGATGGTGATATAAATGATTTATTATTTTGTATTAATGTTGTATTTAATGGTTTTGTAATAATTGCTGTTGTTGTCGGTTGTTGTTGTTGTTGTTGTACAATTCCTATAACATCATTTGTAGCTTCCTGTATATCACTAACTAAAACAACCAAATTTAATGATTAATTTAGTGATTAGAGGAGGTCTTTCTGGATTTAAAATATACAGGCTGGTAACATGCCCGACTTTTGCCGATGGCCGGTTAGTCGGAGAGCGAATTTCACATTAGCCAATAGACGGCGCACGAGTCGACGATGTGGGCGTGTCTCCACGATGACCTTGATAGTTCTCAACCTGTGTATTTTTGTTCCAGAAAGACCTCTTATATGAAAATTCAATTTATTAATTACTAGATGAATGATGTTTTGTTATATCAATATGATCACTTGTACTTGTTTTTGGACGACGTATATCAATTGGTTGTTGTTCTCTTAATTCATTCTGTGTATCTTTAACATTCTGATACATATTACTAATTTGATGTAATAAACGTAATAATGGCATATTAACACGTTGTGATATATAACGTACACCAATTGTAAAATTAATCACAGTACTTGTATGATTTTTTAATTGTCCACGACTTATATATAAAACATTTTTTGTTTTCATCATTTCATTTACAGCCATATCAGTCATACGATCAATTTCTAATTCAATTGATACTTTCTCACAGATAAATGCTGGTGATTCATCTACAATATCAACAAAAAAAAAAAATCCGTAATAGAAGCGTTAACTTTAACGCTAAGCATTAATTACACATGCGCTTTATTAGGGTCGATTACATTGAGCGACTTTAATCGCTAGACGCTGGCAATTAAAGTGGGACGCGCATGCGCATATTGCAAGACGCTTAGTGATGTCGATTACACACAGCGACCAGCCACTAAAGTCGCTAACAGTGTTGCTACCAAGTATCCGGTATATCCGATGGAAAATCGTCAAGTGGCAACTCTGTCCATGTGCTTCAAATAATGTAGAAACCATATAGCAACAATAAAGTCGCTACATGATATTACTCACAACGGCTTTGGTCGTAGTGTCTAAAGTCGCCAACCGTCTAGCGGATATAGTCAATAATCTTATTGCGCATGCGTAATAGAACATTGCGTAGGTATATAAATACTTACTAGTATTAACTTCAATAACTAAACGTTTCCCTTTACTTTTACCTTTTTTCTTTTCAACTTTACCATGTTCAGAAACAACAATATCAATATGCATTGTTTCCATATTACCAATTAAAGAGAAATTTGAACCTAATGCATCTAATGTTGTAACATCATTACCAGAATCTATCAAGAAAGAAAAGAAAACTATCAATTTAATCATTGAAAGAAAGAAATGGTAGATGGTGTTATGGTCTCATCAGCATCCAATGAACGATTTCCTCTACAACTGTGGATATACTAGAAGATCTTCGATAGATTAGACGGCTACCTAAAGCTTTATTGAATTTGTAGACAAAGGCCTGAGCCGTAGTTCACTCGTCAAAAGGTCACCTCGGGTATAAGAGGTCGCTATGCCCAAGATAGTAGCAGAATCCATTTTTATCCATTAGAGGTGCTAATAATAATTTCTGTTGTCAGTACTGAACTGTAATCTATTTCATAAATAGCAGGACATCTAAAGACCTTGATGGGACCTTTAGAGAGAAAAGTGGATCGCTAGCAAAATTAATCTGTTTCAGAAATAGCAGGACATCTTAAGACCTTGACGGGACCTTTAGAGAGAAAAGTGGGTCGCTAGCAAAATTAATCTCTTTCGGAAATAGCAGGAGATCTTAAGACCTTGACGGGACCTTTAGAGAGAAAAGTGGGTCGCTAGCAAAATTAATCTCTTTCAGAGACAGCAGAACGTCTTAAAACCCTGACAGGATCTTAAGAGGGTTCGAGAGTAGTGGAAGCAGATGAAGGCTATGGTAGGCATAGAATAGCAACGTAGATCGCTTAGCGAAGACTACAAAACAGTGTGAAAAGCACCACCATGTCGTTAGACCTTCGATCAAAGGAATAATTGAGTGTATTAACGAAGAGGTATAGGAGTAATATTCCAAAAACAAAAGCCAATGCACCTCTGAGGTACCACTGCAAGTGTCAGTCTCAAGGAGCGAGTGCACCTGTAGTCTGGTAGCTAGTGATCAGTTTTGGAGTAGTATATCCAAGTAAGAGGAGATTACGAACCTTGCAGAGCTGGCCACATAGCAGCAAGAAGAAATCAACAGGAACTGGTGCAATAGAGGAATTCGCGCGAATCTTTTGATGTGCCGCACAGGGAATGGATGTGGCTAGTCATGATTGGTAGAGGGGCTACTTTGAGGAACGACCAATACTGAAAGGGGCTACGTCTCCAAATCTTACAAACTATAGAGAGTAAGTTAAACAATCACTTTTGTAGCCTCCGACACGTCAGTTCATGCGTAAATCTAGGCATTCACAGTTCAATCTGTAGAATCAAGTTGTAAGACTACAGTCGGATGCGTGTAGTTGCTCACACACTCAGAAGCGATTACAACCGGCCCTCCTTGTACGTTCTCACAGTGTTAGTTAAAAATATAATCATCAAGAGCTGATAGTGCGTGTAGGACTTGTAAGAGACAATTTCTTCACTCACGAACCAATGCGATAGAAGGTAGGAAAGGAGTGGCAGCGGTAGGATGGTCCGAATTACGCAATTCTTGCTAATTTTCGCGTGAGCCTTCCGCTACGCAAAAATACACTCTATCTTCTTTATTTAAAAAAAATAAACCTACTTACTCGAATCTGACATAGTAGTGAAACGTAATTGTTGTGGCATTACACCCAATGCAGACAATAATGGTTGAAAGATTTGATTTGCATCTAATAAACGTACAGAATCATGTATTGGATAAAATGATATTTCTGGTAATGTTATATGTTCTTTTGTTGATATACCAATATTACTACCACTACCACTACCACTACCACCAATATTATTTTCTATAATTGTATTATCAATATCACCACCAATATCACCACAACCATCACCAGATGATTCAGTTTGTAGAGTATCAATTTTTGATTCCATACAACCTTTTAAATGTGTTGTTGTTGTTGTTGGTGTTGTTGTTGAATTATCTTGTTTTGCCATCCATGCATATAAATCTTCAGATGAATTTCCACCAGCACCACTACCAATTGTACGATGTACAGGACTTGATGGTAATTCAGGACTTGAATGACTATAAATATCACTAGGATCTGAACCCATACAAATATTGATATCTTCACGTAAATTACCATAATCTATTACAAAATACACAGAAATTCAAAAAAAAAACCTATACCATATTCAAAAATTATTAAAATTGGATGATTGCGCATGATCAATAATACATGACCTTCAATTAACTATTGGTTAGATTAAATGGCGCACTATTGTAATGGCGCTAAATTCAAATAAACAAACAAAAAAATTACGTAATACTTACATAGATTATCATCATTGATGAAACGTTTCTGTACTGCAAATGGATTAGATGTTGTTAATAATGGTAAAACAACACTTGTACGACTATTATTAGGTTGTTGGATTGATTGTAGGTTTTTCTTGTGTTTACGATGTGGTACTAAATTTGTTAATTTCATTAAAAAAAAAAAACTTTTAATTAAATATTCAAAAAATACCTGTAGGACTTGGAGATGTTAAAACACTTTCAACACCACCAGAAACAACAGCTACTTGAGGTGTATGTGATATTGTTTCTAAATAACCAGTCAATTGTGGTGTTCCTGTATTATTATCCTTATTTAAACGACCTATTTATTAAAGAATGTTAATCACAAAAATTATACCAACAAAACAAATCTCTCTCATATCACTAGTAGTTGTAGTGAAAGCGCCATCTATAAATAGGTATGCTTACACTTGTACGTCTCAAAGGTGTTGTGATATGTTGAATGCGCATGACGTACGTATACTGCACGATGAATCATGCGCCAAACAGGACAGCGCACGCCTATCCGCCGCTAGCAACACGGCGCAATCTCCGTTGCCTCCATACGACAAGAGCATGCATTTGATGCACGAACAATTGACAGCGCACAAATTTAAACATACCTATTTATCACTAGTGATCTGAGAGTAAAATGGTGCCCAAAAATGTGTATATTTTCCAAAAACAGAAAACTAAAGAAACACTGAAAACGTACCCATATTTCTGTGAGCACTATTTGGTTTGAGTATAATGCCTGAATGTAGTAAGCGTGCATGTTCATCGGTAATATCGTGATCTTCATTACCACTAACTTCACCATCAGTCATATTATAAACCTAAATGAGTAGCATGTGCAACAACAAAAAAATTGAGAAATATAAAGCAACAAAAATAAAAACATTGAAATGTTAGTCACGCTTTTTTTTTTTTGGAGGGATGATGATAATAATGATAACGATAGAGATTAGTGCACAATTTTTGGTTAAAAAAAAAAAAAAATGAAACATCATTTTTGTTTACAAAAAGAAAAAAATAACAAAATCTTACTGTTATTATTATCATTTAAACTACTACAACAACCCGGATCAGAATATCTTCTAATCTGAGGAGGGAAAAAGTTTCAAATTATTATTATTTGAATTCGTATTATATCGGTAAAAAAATTGAGGTTATATAATCATAACCTATATCTGTCATATGCAACGCATGCGCATCATCATTTGACAGATATAGCGTTAACGTTTCTAATGTGAATGTAGCTTAATTCAATCGATTGATGTCAATATACCTCATCAACTTCCGGTACTGCTATTGTAACATTTAATGGTTTAATTCGTGATTTTACTGTATGTTGTGGTAATAATGGTGTATATAAAATATTTTTCCATTGTCGACTCAATACAATAACACCCTAAAATTTTTTTTAAATATAACTTTGATTCATAATGTAAAGGAGGGTCTACACTGGGCGTGCAGAACTACACCAAACCCAAGCAACACATGATATCCTAACGCGAACATCAAAGAAATCTCAAATGCGCAAGCTCGAACCGTCCCACCTTTCTGCGTAGCTCCTCATTCTCTGAGATTCCGCACATTTTTTTGCAGCGACGAAACGAATATTGTGTACGCTGCAGTTCTGCGCACACTCGGTGTATGCCCGCCTTTTTCAAAAAAAAAAAAAAAACAAAAAAAATACCTGTCTTAATGTGAATAATTGTGGTATTTCGGATTCTCTTAAATTATTCTCAATAATTAATGGATCATTTTCTAAATAATATTTTTGTAATATTGAACATAATTGTAAACTAGGATCATCTTGTAATGTTTTAGCTAATGGTGTTAATTTATCATAACGACTTTTTATTAATAAATGTAATTTTTGTTGTTCTAATGCTTCAGCCATTAAACATGCTATTGTTGCAGTTGAACGTCTATACATTGTACGTACCATATGTACAACACGTATAGCTAAACGATTACTAGGATTCATCCATGCATTAATTGCTGGTGATGCTGTACTTAATAAATTCCAATCAAGTCTAACAAAATTAAGATTGATTTGTATGAGTGCGCATAGTACGCTTCATATTATAGAATGCGCACAATTATGACCGTGTTCGTTTGACGCATGCGCTGTAGATACTTACTGCGCATGTGCACATCATTAAATTTGATAAATTATGTAGTGAGTCTCTAAGGCGCATGCGTCACTATTAAGAACTGAAATGATGTCATGCGCAATTTTTACCTGGTATAGTCGATCTTGCGGGTGATTGGTGCTCTTGGTGGTGCAGCAAAATTAAACCACACTACTTTCAATTCGATAATACAGGAAGAAATATTTCCACTATCTTTCGTCATAATTGCATTACTATTGTTATTATTATTATTTGTTGTTGTTGTTGTATTTTCTGGTTCATTGGTGTTGTCACAATTATCATTTGTTGAATTTTCACCAGCATTAGAACTACTAGCACCACCTAATTTTGGCGTTTCTGGTGGTTTGGATGTTGATGTACCAATATTATCAGTTGTTGATTGTTCATTATTATCATTATCTTGTTTTTTTTGATTAATTAAATCATCATTATGTTGTTGTATTTTGATTTTATTATTATTAATTTTACATTCGATATGTTCAAATTGGGATTTTTTAACAATTTTCAATGTTACACCTTCTAAACCACATTCAAACATAATAAAACCTAATTTATTTTCAGCTGTAATTTCATCAATTTGTGTTGTCTGAAATTTACAGAACGTGTAAAAAGGTAAATTTTACGAAATACAAAAGTCGGGGTTTGAGTAGGAGTCGATGATGAAGATTTCCCATTGAAAGAGGAAAAAAAACAAACTAAAGTTTGAATAACGTATACGGTAACACTTCAGTAATATGTTAGTCTGCAAATAAGAAAAACTGATAGCATCGAAATACGGAAAACTAATGCCAATTTCTACTGAATAGACTTTGAAAACAAAGAAAAGAAATTCGAATCACTACCTTGTGATCAACCATTGAAATTAAACCCAATTCTCGCTTAAAAGTGTAAAATTTTGCCACTGTCTGATTTAGCAAAAAAACAAACAAACTCGAAAATACCTCTTTGGTGGCTCAAGTAACGGTCAGTAATCAAAAATTAACAATTGTAGAGAGAAACAACAAACCAAAGTCGCAATAACGTAAACGATAACACTTTAGTAGTAAAGTTAGTGGGCAAATATGGAAAACTGGTGGCTTACAAAAATGGAAAACTGGTGGCTTACAAAAATGGAAAACTGATGGCTTACAAAAATGGAAAACTGGTGGCTTACAAATATGGAAAACGGGTGGCTTGCAAATATGGAAAACTGATGTCATCTTAAAAAAATACATATTTACCGAAATACATTGAAATAACACTACTTTAATAGAAACGTAAGCTTGTTTACCTTTTTCAAATGAACAATAGAGTGTCGCTATGTTGATCAGACATTAAGGTCTTACTACTTCACCCCACTTCAACAAAATTAAGTTTAGAAAACAAAGAAAAACGAAATTCGGGTAATTGCCTTGATTTAACATTGAATTTCCGCTTAAAAGTACAAAATTTAATAAAAAATAAACAAACTGAAAACATGCCCAGTTGATGGCTGAAATCAGTCAGTGATCAAGATTTCCCATTTGTAAGGAGAAAAAAACAGATATTTCAAACAGTCATACGCTAATATATTAATAGAAAGTTAGTGCAAACACAAAGACGACTGTTTGCCTGTAAATACGAGAAACGAAGGTCAATTTTCACAGAAACAAAAACTAAACAAATAAGAGCGCCAATTCAAAAGCATTTCAAGTATCTGTCTCAATCGATTGTGGAAATTTCTGTAGTTTTTCAACGAAATATACAAAAATGTTCGTTATACTAAAAAGAAACTGGAAAAATATCCTCTGTAGATTTGCTTTTATTCCAAGTCGAGCAAGAAAACTTCTACAAAAAGCCAAAACCTCAACAAAAAACTGCGTTTAAAAAGCTTCTCTTGGAATTTTCCAGTTTTCCAACCAGATGTTGAAGATTTCCACAATTTACAAACGAAAGTCGAGTATTTCCCTTGATTTGGCATGGAATTTTCAACAACTATTTGATTTAAGAAAAACCAAACAAACTCAAAAAATACTGCGTTCGTGACTCAAATATGGTCATTGATCAAGATTTCCCAGTTGTTGCAAGAAAATAAAAACAAATATTTCAAAAACAATCACGATAACGCTTTAGTAGTTTGTTAGTGTAAAAATAAAGACGATTGTTGGCCTATAAATACGAGAAACGAATGTTACTGCACAAATCAAGGAAACTGGTAGTTTGTAAATACGAGAAACGAATGTTACTGTACAAATCAAGAGAACTGGTACTTTGTAAATGCGAGAAAGGAATGTTACTGCACAAATCAAGGGAACTGGTAGTTTGTAAATACGAGAAACGAATGTTACTACACAAATTAAGACAACTGGTAGTTTGTAAATACGAGAAACGAATGTTACTGCACAAATCAAGGGAACTGGTAGTTTGTAAATACGAGAAACGAATGTTACTGCACAAATCAAGACAACTGGTAGATTGTAAATACAAGAAACGAATATCAACGTTTAGTTTTAACAACAAAAAAATAACTTACCGAATTTTCGATTGTTGTTTGATTTGTTTGTAAATAATATTCAATACCACGACAATTTTGTTGTATTTTCATTGGTATAAATAATACTTTTGATTTATAATTTGGTATAGCTGTTATAATAGCATCATCTAATATTGAACTATCATTATGTAAACGTCTTAATTGTCCATGTATTTTACCAATATTTAAACTAATTAAAAATTGTTGTTGTAATTTTTCACAATTTTCAATATATACAGGTTCACCTTGTATTATATCATTATACGAATTTGTATGTATACCTAAAAATAATTTTGCACGATTACCTAAATTCTTTTTACCACTTTGTACAACTAATGGACGATGGAATTTTTTCAATATTTCACGTGATTGTTTATCACAATGTAATTTAATTATTATATTATCAAAACATATTGAAAATAATGATACACATGTTAAATCTTTTATATTATCTAATGCTGAAAATGATATTATCTCTTCAACAATTGATACTTGTAATAATGTTACATTCACTTTTGGTAAATAAATTGATGCTTGTAATTGTTTTTTTATTGTCTCCTCATATATACCACCATCATTATTATCATTTTTATTATTATTATTATTATTATTATTATTATTACTACT
>JAZBGY010000428.1:42915-62820 GCA_037414755.1 Lydus trimaculatus | reverse complement strand
TTTTATATTTTATACTGGATATGTTGTTTGTGAATGTGTGTGTGTGTGTGTGTGTGTGTTTGTGGTACTTATATATGGGAAGCAATACACGTGCTATATAGTCGTCTAACTTTATACCACTAACATATCTCTAGTTTGGTATTTGATGATAATATTCTCTTCTTGACAACTCGTTTTATTTTTATTGTTATCCGTATATTATACGAAATTCAGTGAATGGTTTAAATGATGAAATTTTCATCAGAAACTTTCTGACCGGAAAATCGTTCCAACACACACACACACACACACACAATTTCGGTAGATTTTATCTTTAATCATAGAAATGTAACATCATCATTTCAATTGTCAACTCACGTATCATCTGAAGAATGCTAGAAAGATATTTATTGTTGTTGTTGTCGTCGTCGTCGTTGGCTTTAATTCATTAAAAATAACCAGAAATGCGTGATCTAAGTTCTCGATTAAATGCCTTCCAGTCGATGATGCTGATGATGATGACTAACGACGACAATAGTCTGTCATAATTCATTTTCAAGAGATTCAATTATAGCTCTTCGAGTTAATTCGTATTTAATAAAAACAACAAGCGAACTTATGAACAACATAAAAGATATATTGAGTGTGTTGTTTTTCTAATAAATCTCGAAATACAGAGAACGAGAGAGCTTTGTAAGTTTTTAGGTAATTAGAAAGTTTATTGCTGAAGAGAACGTTTCAAGTTTTCAATAGAACATTATTAACATCTTATTCCGGCCAAATTCACACTTCTAGAAATGATTATCGTTCTCTTGTTCTCATGTATAAAGAGATAGTGTTTGCGTGAAAACTGTCAATAGACGAGAATAAGTAGATTAGACAGTTTTTCCAAGTTAATGCAGTATACTGCTATCTTTATCTTATTTGTTTGAAACTCCCCAGTTGACACGGGTAAGATAAAGGTAGTATTTGTTATTTTGATTCTATTTGTCTATTTATTTTGTAGAAGAACCAGAAATTGTAAGTAATTGTGGTATTCTATAAATAAAAAAAGATGGGTGTTTCTATAAAAAAATCCCTTACCACGATGGACTTTTTTCGTTCAACGTTCTGTGTATATTTGTAATTATGTTAAAGTAAAAGCGCCAAAGGAGAGGTCTGTTGTAATTTGATAAAATAATGATCCACTCGACAGACAAATTCGGTTTTCTTTAGTAGAAAAAAAAGAAGAAAAAATACATTAGGGCACTTTATCTGATTTGATAAGATTCAATTAGAAAACAAGAATTAATGTTACCCCCAACAGGTTTATATCATTTTAACCTAACCCATGTCTCACCTTTATCATCTCAACCAATTTTTTTTTTTTTGTATTTATCATTTCACTATTTCAGACTAAAAAATTGTCCACTGCAGCTTGAGACGTCATTGAATTGACGTCGACAGTTATCGATAAAGTTATAGGCGCCGTTATGTCGGCGCAATGCATTCGTACAACGGCCTTTTAAGCTTCTCTTCTTATAAAAATTTATCAGATCGACCGTTTTCTACGTCTATAAAGTTTTGTTTAGATCGTAAATTTAACCATTACATACACGTTACAAGAATTTTTTATTTGAAAATAGATGTAGAGGAGAATTATCAACTTGTATCGTCGTATCATCTAAGCGTCGTTGTCTTTTAAAATTTGTCGAGTTGAAAAAATTTAATAAAAATTTGATTAAATTTGAATGTGAACCGATCAAATTTCACTTTGAACTATCTACTTTAGTTCCGGTAATTCCCCGGTGAGAGCTCAAATTTTGGATTATTCATGGCATAAATTCAAATTTACAACAACAAAAAAAATTATCCTCAAGGGCTATTATGAAACAATAAATACAATAATTCTAGAAGTTGCTTATTAATTTACAAATAATTTTCTAGTTCATTTTCATTTTTGCACAATCCCTAAAGTAGTCCATTGTATTTTCCATCTAACTGTTTACGGAAAAAATGCTAAAGGTAGAATATGATTTGCATAATTAATAAAATATGAGAGTCTCAACTGTCTCAGTACTGGGAAAAGGGAATTTAGGTTGAAAACTAAATAAATTACGGCTATTTATTCAACAAATATTATCAATATTTCAATGATAATAACTGGATAGGAGGACAAACGTTTATTTGAATTATTAATCGGTTAAAATAACCGCGTCCGTTAAACTTTAGCTGATATGAATCTTTTATAACGCATGTTTTATGTGTAGCGAAAAATATAGGATATGCTTGAATAAATAAATAACGTCACACAATAATAAGAAATAATATAACAACCATATTCCTTCTATTTACCTTCTCGTTATTTGTGTTGTTTCTACTGAAACATGCCAATCTTTTGCTGGAATAATGTTGCGTTATTCACAAAACAATCTGTAAATTTTTGATATTATATCGCGTGGTATTAGTTCATTTCATAGTAATTTCATTTATTATGATTTATAGCTTACTACGAGTAGGGAAAAAAAAACAAGATATAAGAATCGAATATAAATAGTTGAGGCTTTGTAGGTGGATAGATGTGGGATCACTGAAAGACAAAATCGATAAAATCACAGAATTCCTTTTATAATATCCGACATGTTGTTTGAATATTCCGAAATTTTAGTTTGGTAACAATTTGGAAATTTCCCAACAATCTAATTTTTCTTTGTCGTTGGTTGTTGGTTCTAATCGATTCATTGGTAATAAAGTTCGATTAATTGTAGTTGGTTGTTGTTACCGCGTAAATGCAATAAAAAATAAAATGTCGTCCTTAATTACTGTTGTTGTTGTTATTGTTGAAACATTGTTAGATTGTTGCAAAATTTAACATTTACAGTTTTAAAATCAACAATACTGTGTTGTATTGTTGCCATTTCTATTCTCATCAATTAATTTGGATTGTTTTCAAATTACCTCTGGTCTATTTTGTTTCAATCAATCTCTGTTAGTTTAAATTTGAAAATAGTGCCGTTCTAACCGATCAATATTTGGTCACATTCTTTATAACGACTACCACAATCTAAGGTATTTGTACGACAATTTTACTAATTGGAGTGATATTGAAATATACGCATTTATCGTACATGATAGGTGATTTAATTTGGAAAATAGAATAAAATAAAACAATGAAACACCACTCAAATCTGGTCTCTATTATCAAAATTTCAGTCTGTGTAGGAATTAGTGTACATTAAAACTGGTGTTTGGGGACGACAGTTTTGTGTGTTTCAACGATAGAGTACCCTTATTTTAGAATTCTGTTCCGTCATTGTTTCCTCGTATTATAATACATGATCGACTTTTCGATGTAAACACTTGAAAGATTCTCTTTTATCAAAAAATAACAAAACATAAGAATCCGCTAACGGTAAGATTGTTTATCGTGTAAACGTTACAAAAATATGGAAGACTTTATTGTATTGTTTCTACAGAAATTCGTATTTACATTAAATAGCTTATCGTTATTGTTAGTTATTTTCATGATATTCACTGGTGAAAGGCAATCAAATCAGTAGAGAAGCAGTCAATTTGCAACAAATGGCGTTCTTGCGTAAACTTTCCTCAATATTTGGTGGTTATCTAGTCGACAAAACGATATAATCAGCAAGTTACGATAGTTTAGAACTAACTGCTCGTTAAAATTGAATAAAATTGAATGTTTATTTGATATTTCTACGATTTTTGTTATAACTTTCAATAAAAATCAACTTAAAGATTTTCGGTGATATTTCACCAATTGTTAATGCTATTTTTTCAGCTTTATCAATTCTTATCTCACATGATGATATTCTCTGAACTTCATTTTAATTGAATTATAGTAGATTTTAGTTTTAATGTATGTAGAAATTGGATTTTTATTAGTTTTGTAAAGTAAAGCTCGCCCGGCGCATCCACCAAAATTCACCTAAAATTTTAATTATAACAAAATATTGATTATTAGTTGTTTATGTTGTAACAACAATATGATACGACAAAATAGAAGCCATTTACATTAATTCTGATGTTTGCGTTATGAAAACTTCCCCTATTCTTGAAAATATTTTCATTTCATCTCAACTACTAGCCGTATTTCCTTATTTTGCGGAAAATACCTCGAAAATATTAAAAAAAAAAACAACTAACGTTGTGTTGCTATTCTTGTACAAGTAACAACAACAACAACAACAATAACAAAAGCATTGGATCGTGGTTGTACAATATACCTACCTTGGATTCTAAATTTTCATTGTTGGAAAAGCAAAGCAGACGGCGTTGGATATATACTGCCAGTTTTGTTATAGAATACCTGAAGTAAAATCAATAATGTAGGTAGATTTCCCATTTTCTATTGACTTGAATGAACTGTTATAGAATGTAGTTTGAATTGTACTTTCAACCAAATAAATATCATTAAAGTAGAATACGTACAATTCGTTACGATTTTATAGATCAAATAAAACAAGCGGAAAAATATAAACGACAAAAACGGCCCATTTTTGTCACAAATGTTACATGAATAAAGTGTAGAATTAGTCTTTTTTATTACAGCTATTATTGCTATAAAGCACAAAACAATAATTAATATTCTGTACAAACGAGTATCTTGCTGTTTATCTCAAATTTTTATTAATTTTCTAATAATTTTCCGTTATAAAAGTTATAGAAATGTCAAATACAGATGGTGTTAATGTGAATCAATATCGATATGTTGATAAACTTTTAGAATAAATTACGCTTGTAACGAACAAATAAGTGTAATTAGTGGAAAGTTTGAAACCATCTGTAAAAGTGTTCGTTATATAACAAATGTTACAATTAATTGCTAGATTAAAATTTTTGTTTTCCATTCCCCTCTTTTTTCCTTGTCAATTACATTATAAGTGATTTTACAAGCTACATCCAACGTTTAATTAACGCTATGATTTTATAATTGAATTATCCCATCAATATGATCCAACAACGTTCTCCGACCAAATTGTGAAATATATCTACTGAAATTAGAATCATCCCACTAATTGTTATTACAGTGATTGCTTATTGGTTTTAGGTAGGATTAAGATCTAAATTGAAACCACTTATCTGGCAACTTATTTCCTATAGAATAATTTAAGAAAAACTAAGGATTTATATATTACAAAACTATCTGCAATTGAATGAGGAGATTGTTAAATCCAATGATTTGCCTAAGTTGTTGTTTTAATCATCTCTTGAGTTTTAGCTCGATGACATTTAATGATAAGGTATTGATGCATAAACGTTTTCGCAATTAGAATTTTAAATTTAGATGTAATTGAATGCGAATTTGAATCTCAATAAATTAAATGCAAATTTCAAACAATAAAATTGATGTTTCTGGTGGCCGTTATAGTGTTTCAACGTTTAGAAACTTTAATCTATCGTTACGAAAGTAACATTTTATCTTTTTTAAATATTAATAAACGATCGATATTCCAATTGAATGACTGTTGAATAGACATTCATATAGTCTCGTTTGTTTATCAATACAAGAATATTTAAATTATTATTTATAATGGAATATACACTAATTATTAATTGATTTGTATGATTTTATGACCGCTTTAAAATATAAATAATTTAATATCAATAAACGTGTCTATGGGTGTTGTAATAAACACGTTTCCTGAATTTTATCAATAAAGGTAGTTTTATTGAATAAATTTCCTAACAAATTCCCTGTTTGATGTTTCTTTCAATATTAAAAACATATAACAGCGATTAATGATAAAGAAAAAACAACAACATGAGTGGTAAATTAAATTTTATTCGTGCCATGTTTGATTAAAATTCTGTAAGATCCTTTACCTAGAGTGATAACGACTGTTGAGTCTCAAATATCATTAATTTAAACTTTAATGCGGACGGATACTCAATTCTTGAATATTGAATGAAAGAAGCTGAACACCAGTCTCTTGATTGGGTTCAAATTTCCGAACTAACCCTTCGAATCTTGTTTAGACCCTTTAAATTACTTATTAAGATATAAGTAGTTAACTTTGTGTTAATTTAACTCTTAATTTATTTATGTTTTTTATTTAATTTCGGTTCACTCGTTTCAATTAACAAACTTTGATATTTATCAAATAGATTTATGTTGTTTAAAGTGTAAATTGGAGACATATGAGCATAACGAAATTGTTGTATAGTTGTAGTCAACGGTCGAATGTGTTTAGTTACAGAATGATTGCTAGTTGGGGCAAGGGCGGCGGCATAAGCCCCCGTTAAGCCATGCACCGCTTAAGGACCACATTCAAGCGGTCCCGTACACCTACAGGCGCAGAAATGAAAACACAAAGCAGTCTTGAAGTACCAAAACAAGTACGTTCTGCCTCATTTGATGAAATTCAATTAGAGGCAAAACGTTTACAACAACCCAATGATCCTGGTTCATTATTACGTGTACCACAATTCCCTGGTCAACGATCACGTAGTGTTGATTCTGGTAGTAGTGCTGGTGGTAGTAGTAATAAGGATGGTAGTAATAATGAAGAATCTGGTAATTTCTTGGAAGTGCCTTCGAGACGTTTCCAAAGACGTCGTTCATCTGGTGGTAAAAGTCCTGTTTGTGTTCATTGTGTTTGTTTGGAAGAGTATGCAAGATTACATCCACCAGAGGAACCACCACCAGATCCACCTGATAAACCACAACCAATTACAACAAATATTAGTGATTCATCAAGTGAATATGAAGAAGAAACTGTACCGGAATGTGCAATCACTGTTACTTTGTCACCGATGCTGCCCTCGCCCCCTATACAATCACCACCACCGATGCCTTCATCACCAACTATTGAATTCTTTCCAACTGATGATATACCAACACCACCGACACCAGCTAGACGGAAATCAATACATCGACAAGAAGCATTTTTTGCTGAACCGACCGGTACTTCTTTGGAGAATGTTTCGGATGGCCCTTCAGAAATGTGTTCCGATGCAACGTCAGAAGGTGCCCTCTCAGAGGGTCAGTAATTTTGAAAAAATCTTGTCTCAATTGCAAGATTCTATAAAAAAAAAATTCCTTAATTTAGGTGATGCTGTCAACACTACAATACCAGGTTTAGTTGTACGCGATATTTACCTGCAAGTACCTGATTTGAAACGTGACCGTGCCGCATCTGTTGATTCATGCTTCTCAAAAGTATCACAAGGTAAAACTGAAGAACTTCAACATTCTGGTGTTAGTTTAGAAGTACCAGTTGGACCAAATGTTGCATTACGATCTAGATCTGTTGATATTGTTTTACCAACGGATGAACAAGCACGTTATAAAGCATTGGCAATGGCAGCACCACCTGGATCATCAACAACAACATCCACATACTATAAACAGGGGTAGGTTTTTGTTTATTGTTGCATGGTGATGTCAAGTTAATGTCGAAACGTAAAAATAAATGTTGCTGTTATTTAGGAAAAAATCCTCTATTATTCTTTACATGCAAGTTAAGAAAATATATATGGACAAGATTCTACAACCCTTGACGATAATAAATTCTAGTAGGATTTAGGCGATCGTTTTACAAAATAGAAATATATTTGTTATCTGACATAGGAGATCATCTTGTTATAGTCTACAATAGAATTTAGTCGGTTTTATTGTAAGCTAACTTGAATTTTAAAGTTGAATTATTAACATTGTAGATCATCTCGTCTCGCATTATGATGAGCAACTACAATTTTTCCAATGAATCAGCATTAAATTACAACATCCACAAGAACTTCTCATGTTTAAGTTTTAAATTTTTTTAAAAACTTTATTAATGAGCAACAATCAATCATTATTTTTGCAATTTGGAAAAATGAATATATACAAAAAAGGTGTACACGTTGATAGCATATTGAAATTGTACAAACATAGGTAAATCCTATATGAAGTCACGCAATAGAGCTTGTCGCCGCCATTGAGCTTGCGTGTACAAAACTTTAATGTAGCCTCTTATTCCGGGTGCTTTGGTCGTACGTGATCTAAATAAATCATACTATAAATTACTCTACATTTAGTAATGACGAAGTAACTTTACTATGATGAAACGTAATTAAAACAAACCCCTATAAGAAAACAGAAGAAAAACAGTACCTATATAACCAATCGCCTTTTAATTTAATGGAAAAATGTTGTAAAGTCTTAATCGCGCCAACCCCAGAGTTTACTTAAATTTAATTGTTAATTAAGTCATCGTTAAATAGTCGGTTCCTCTTCCTTTTTTCTTGTTTCTTTAATGTCGGTTTACATTATTACCTTTTTAATTAAATGTTCAGAAATTAAATGATCGTTGCTAATTTATATAGGAGATGATATTTTAGATCGTATTCTTTTCAACCGGATGTCATTAAAATTGAGTGTTTTAGTTGGTTTAGTAACTATATACTTTGTTATTTTTAATTATCTCTCGTAGTCTATGTGGTAGTTAAACTTTATTGTTATGGTTGTCTGTATTACAACAACAAATTAGATATTAGGTTTGTTCCAAGAAAGTGATCACATTACGATCGTCGCTTTACTATTTCTGTTTCTAATCACACATGATCAGATTGCTATAATAATCTACAGACGTTGACAAATGCCATTATGTCCGATTGGGGTAGTAAAAACTAAAACTACCTGTGTATTCACTTTAGAGTGTTACTAGATAATGGAGGAGAAATTGGTGTGATTGTTGTAGGAGCGGCTTTAATTATTTGTCAACCTACTAATAATAAATGAGGCGCTAATTACGAAGTTCTAATCCATAATTAAAGGTTTACGAATACGGTTTCGTTTTTGCGTCAAATCTAGAGCTTATCTATATTCTTTGATGTATTATTAAGGCAAAAACGAATCCAATCTAGAATATTCTACAATTGATCTTTTATGGTTTCAATTTGGTTTTCAAATATTTATGTAACCCCTCATCAATTTTTGATAGAGAAATCAATCCCATATGAGTTGTATAGTTATGGTATTACGAAGTTAATCCTAATTTACAACACTGATAACACAACAACTAATCATCGGATAGAGACAAGTTGCAATTTGAAAGTCAAAGGTTCAAATTTGTAAACAGGATATAGTGTGTTTGTTCGTTTAGTTGAAACGTGCAGAGAGAGAGAGAGAGGCGTCTCTATATTATAAGTTTGTGTAACGCACGACTTATAGTATCTCGTCTAGAGCTATTGCATACAAAACACTTGCATTCGTAAAGATCGATTACAAGTGACTTGTAGATAGAGCAAAGTTTGTAATGTCGAAAAAGGTGCCACGTACTGTTTGATAAGCCGGTGGTCACTATTTAATGTAGCCGTCGGTTCGTTTCTCTACCACTGACCCTAGAACGAATTTTATGTTCAAATGTAGGTACACCTGTTTCTGCAACGTAGGCCACTGCCTCTTTTTACACACGTTTCTTCAACACGTTTCCATGTGAGTTGATTTATTGTTTCCATGTTTTCTCATTTTTGATAAAATCAAAAATGAACTAACTCGCTGGTAGACATGCAAATTTTGTTACCCCTTATCATGCATAATTATTAGATTTTTTATTTTAATAACAATTAAAGTGAATTATTAAAAATTTTAGGAGAAAAAGTGTAATTTTGGTGGATGCGCCAGGAGAATACTCTCCTTCACGCAAAATTGCTCAACTTTTCTACAATACTTTTTGTAAAAATAATTGAAAAAAAAGCCATTTCAACTTGGATTTGCACCAATTAAAAAAAAAAAACCTTAATATGGTAGATAAACATGGAAAAAAGACGGTGGTAGTTACGATGTGCCAACTATCTGCATTCATTTAATTCTAGGGATTTTTATAAAACACATTCAAACTACAATAATCATGTTTTTCTAAAGATCGTTTGCATAAAGTTTCACGTGATTTGTCTACTCGACTCGGGTAAACACATTCCTGGTAAATGTTATTGAGATTAACTTGAATTTATTTTTATTGGGCACTAGACTTTGTCCGATAATTGAATGTAGGTGTACGTTATAATCAATAATAATTTCATTATTCTAATAATAATAATAATAATAATAATAGTAGCAATAATGAAAAATGCGTGGCTCTATCGAGAAATATAACACTGCTATTATTTTAATTGATTCACACCTTGCTATAATAATGCCTTAATTCACTTTACATTTACATTACTTGTAAATTGTCTGATACCATCCATAATTATATGAAAGGATAATTAATGAACCTATCTATTGTTAGCGCGTCTAAAATCAGAAATAATCATCATTTACAACATAATATGTCACCATACAGCACTGCATTAGTTAACAAAGTATTCAAATATAAATTACAGGAATCTAGTTCGGATCAATTAAAGTTGTGAAATCGTACTTAAGATGATTCTACTCAGATTCCTGAAAGTTTCATTTGAATATTCTGATAAATAACGCGATACCGCAAACTTGCTGTCGTCTATGGTGGAACATTATGTATACAGGATTGGTGGCTCAAGTGTCGGTTTGAAATAATTTCACCATACAATAAACTCCTGTATGGTTTTACTTGTATGTAGCTACCTGTATAACAATTGCTGACGTATGAAAACAGCTGATGTATAAACAACAATCAAGGTTTTTTTTATTTTTTTTTGGGATCCAAATTGAAGAAATTAACAAAAGAAAATTATCTTCATATTTTACGCATCAAATAAAATTTGATATTCGTTTCTCCTATTAGCAAACAAGCAGCTGTCTCCCTAGTTGCACTAACTTGTATGGTGTCACCATACAAGTTCTTAAAACTTTTATTTCTGTCCCTTCTCTACAAATTTCAGATTTCGAATCACTGCGACATTTGAGCCACCAACGATAATAACGATAAAGTATTGTTTTAAAAATAACTAAAATCATATTTAAACAATGAATTAAATTGTTGGCAAGTAGATCAAATATTTATTCTATTATTAGAAATTACATATAAATGCAAAATATTATTCTCGTGTTGAAATATTCATTAATTACTGTAAAATTGGTATATTGTAAGTGTTAAAAAATTTTTGTTTGGAAATTTTTAGATTTAATCGTTTTCAATCAAAAGATTTTCCGGTTTAATTTTGTATTTTGTTTTGTTGTTTAATAAATATTTGCATTGATTTGATTGGAAAATTAGCTAAGCATTTTTATTGGAATACTTAAAACTGTGATTTTTTCATGAAAATCGCTAATTCTGTATCTGACTTACGTACAGTCGCTAACTCTCTTTCCGACTTACAGTCCACCTCGAATTCTACAAGTCAGGAAAATAGAGAATATATTTGATGATAAATTTAATATTTAGTGGCTCGTATATAATTTGTATCCTTTTATACTTCGTTGAATGCATTTCTCCCATTCCCAAGTTACCTACAAGTGTTCTTCAGCTGTGAAAAATGCACTTTAATTGCTTAAATACTTAATACTTTAAAATCTTAAGGTTCAGTTTACATCTTTTTCTAAATCGCTTCTGAAGGTGCTCCTTTCTTGTTCTATTCAACTAAAACAAACTGTATTTATCCTTATAAACACAAAATTTTGTGTTATAACACGTAACGTATTTAATTTTACCCAAAATAGCCGAAATCTATATGATGATGCGTTATTGATTTGTATGAACAGTTTTCTCGGTTCACATAAAAGTCAAATCCGCCACTGTACTAAATCTAAGGGTGTGGTTATACATGAATCGTTCATCGTAATAGAAATAAATAGGTTGGATAATGCAAAATGGATCTATTATATCCTCTTTACTTGCCATTTTTTTGTTTTAATTTTACATTGTGCCTGACTTCCTTGTGATTTTTCAACATGAAAAACTCATTAAAATCGTGTCATATAAGGTGCAATACTGGTGCTCTATTGTCACATTACGAAATTAATCCCAATTTATAACAGCTATAATCCAGGGGATAGTAACAAATGATATGTTGTTGGAAAGTCAAAGGTCGAAAGTTGTAAACAAGATACGGCACCTATGCTTCCCAACCGGGGTGGTTGCAGGACTGCAGGAACGTATCAAGGGGTGTAAGACAAATTTTACACTATTATGTTGATACATATGAAACGTATGTATATACAGTATTGAATACGAAGAGTGAAGTGTTGCCGAATCTGTGTAAACGTCGAAAAGGGATTGAAGAGCAATTAGTTTCATTTCTCTACCCTCCAAGACGTATTCTACATTCAAATTGCCTTTGCGGCTCTGTTTACAATGTATTTTTCTACAGTTTTTCCCCCCTTATTTTACCTGTTCTCTTATTATTTCTCTTTGATTATGTTATTTTTGCATGGAATGTTATTTTTAATCAAAAACAGCAACAAGTTGGGAAACGAAATGAAATAACAAATAGAGATGTTGTTTTCAGTTTCAATTTTCAAATAAGTTGAATAGAGACAGAAGTGAAATATTACGTATATTTAACTCTTTTCGTTCTCTTTTACAATTTCTACATTTTTTTTCAGGTTTCTAACGGCTCCTCTACAAGCCTCTTTTGCATCTTTTTATGATGTCAACTTCTCTGATTTTGCAGCGTTGTTAGAATAAGATTGTTCAAATAAAACTCACATGTATATACACATACATATATAACTACATCCTAAAATTAGAATGGTAATTAAATCCGGATCTGTTATTATTGCGTTTACTCAACCATAAAATAAAATAACAGTCAGATAAAATTTTGCCGGTATGTTGTCTAAATGTATAATCTACACATCAATTCTAATCTATTCGGTTGTTTTTTGATTAAAATAATAATAATATGTGTGTTAGTTTCAGTTCTCTGTCTATCTACATATTTACACACATATGTACGTGTACACGTTGGTTTGTTACAAATACTTACATATTGAAAGTGCGTCATTGCGGATATTTTACCAAATTCCACTTTTGTTTATGTCTACATGAAAATATGAACATACCCCATTTAACATTGTTATAGATTTTTTGTTTATTGTTTTGTATTTATTTCGGATTTTTTTTTTACTTTAATTAACTGATGGTGTTTACAACATGTCCGATGAAAAAAGTAGTGGTGAAACGGCGACATTTAATTAGACGTAGGTCTGTTTATTACAAAAATTACAAAAGAACCAGGTAATTATTTATTTTAATTTTTTTGTGATAAAGTAAATAAGATGAGAGAAGCTATTGTTTGGTATTTTATAATTGGGTTGTATGCAACATTTTGTTAGTCTTCTTTTAATAAATGTTCTTCCATTCTTCGCTATTTTTCATCATTAATTCTCCCTAAAAAAACAAAAATAAATAAACAGCTTCTCTTCATTAATTTTCCACAAACATTTATTTAGAACAAAAGCCGTATTGAACCTATAATACGATAATATTTTAATGAAAGAGCTTAGTCGTGTGTTGTGTGTGTGTATTTATCAGATATTTTTAGAAACTGATTACGTCGAATGTTGTTTAATTTCCTAACAATGTTTTACCGGGAAAAAATTCACATCAATATTTATGATTAATTTATAACGACAATATAGCGGAAAATCATGATTCTTCTGGCATAAACATTAATCTTCAGGCTTATTTTACAATACAAAATCATAAATGATAACGAAGCAGTGTACGAAAAAGTCGCTTAGCATAGGAAATGAAGCAAAATCAACAAAACGAGGAAGAGACCACGTGTTGTGGTTTTAATTAAACTTTTGGAAATTTACAAAGTTGTTGTTGTTTATGATTAATGAGCAACAATAAAATTATACTACAACAAATTCATAGTAGCATGGATTTTCGAAAAACTCTACATTTTACTATCGTTAAAATGATAAATTTTCAACTTTTAAGCAATCGGTGAAAGATGAGCTAATGGATTGTTCCAGCTACAGTCAATCGCATTTCCTACTATTGACTTTTCCGAACGAAAATGGTGAAAATCGCATTATTAAAAGCGCTTTTCTCTAATGTTACGTCTTCATTCTCGATATTTTCATTTTCTGTTATCTCTAAAACTAATAATTTCTTGTATTATTATTGTCTATATATATAAAGGAATACATGAGGAAAAATAATTTTAAAAAAGCAACCCTTTCTATTAGATTACCAAGCTAAAAGCTAGAAGCATAACGTTGAATTTGCAAGCTTTCTTATAAAGTATGCCATTATTCTTTCAAATGTTCAAGAACAAACAGAATAAATAATGAAATAAATCAAAACTCTTCATAATTTCCTTTTTGTCAGCAATATTGAATTTAAAACGCAATTTTCTAGGAAATACGGGTTTCATGTTGTGTATACAATTTAAAAATTGTTGTACAGTAATGCTTGCACCATTTCATGCTGCCATCAAAACGAAATAAACAATTAATTTCAAGTTTATCCTTACTTTAAAAACAAAATATAGTGGACTCTCGTATAACGTGCTTTTATAATAACACGAATGTGTATATTCCGACAAAAAACGTGCAACTAGTACGTATTCAACACGATAAATTGAAAATTTTGAGATTTTTATGATTTTGTTTGGCCGTTCAACACACACATGCCTTCATATAACACTATATCGTGTAATGCGAAACGTATGACTCGCTTTGCACTGCGATATTAACCAGTAAACGTAATTGGACAACATATCAGAATGGAGTTAGCGTTAATGTGGGGCGCTAAATTAGATTATCTACTTAATTAACGATTATAATTGAGATTCATGATTGACTTATTAATTAGGTATTGTTGCTTGCGTAATATGTACTTATCTGGTTTGTTTTATTTTGAATGGAAAATCCGCATATTTTCCAGACAAGTTCTCGAATTCTTTTTTATTATTATTAACAAAATGAAATACAAATATTACACACAATATTTGTATTGTGTAAATATATTCAGTAAACAATTAAACATTTCATTCAATTTCCACATGTTGTATTTACGTTATCTCCCATTTATCTATCGAAATGATATAAACATCCCCCATAATTTTTTGATAATTTAATTTTCATAATAATAATTTTTTAATTTTGGTTGGTTTTTATAGAAAAACTCCAGGAGATGTTGCCGAACGCGTATTACGAAGTACACCTGATTGGAGTGAAACTGCCATCAATGGGGACCATTTATGGGTACCAACATCTGTTTCCGGTGATTTTTGTTATATCGCCGATATGGATTGTATGGTAAGTGCGTTGGGTAATTTCCAAACTTTCAAATTTCAAAGGAATTTTTAATAAATTCAGCATTGAAGGGATTATCATTTAGATCCAAAATTTCAGTTAGCTTCATCTGAATATCTCTTTCAAGACGTTATTGATCGATTTTCTTATCAAAACTTTATAAAGTTTAGAACAACGAACTTTATAAGAGTTTTTCCTTTTTTGTTTTTTTTTTTTTGTTATTATTTCGTGTGTTATAAGTATTTTAACACTCTTTTGATAGAATCGTAAAGTTGTTATTTTTGGAATTACAAATAGTTAACTAAAGTTTAAACGTTATTACACATGTTAACAAGTTCGAAATCTTGTAGTTTCAGTAGACAACTTTTTGTAAAGATTAAATTTATTGAACGGTTACATTGATGTCTGGTTTAATGGTTTTTCTGACAATTTACCGATTTCTATTCCAATTTATCAACAAAAAGCATTGTATTGTAGCTATTTCTTCTAGTTATCTAGTTACACGAAAAGTAAAAATAAGAAAAATTTATCAGCCTATCTTTCCTCGACTGTAATCAGTATATCTGCGAATTACATTCTTTATCACCTTGAAAGATGTGATAAAGTCATCAAGCAATGTCAGTGCTATAAGCCGGATGCTTCAGATTTTCCCGACTAAGCGTCAGTAATGTTTCCTTGAACGACGTATAGCAACGTGAGTCTTATCGTTGTCATGAAGCAATTTTGCGGGGTGTAATCCTTTACCAGTAAATGGACGTTTTCGACCAATTGTTTCATTACAGTCCTTTTTATTCTATTAGATACACATAGAATGCACATTACGCTTGTGTTGCTTCACCGGGGGGATCTACCCAATGTTTTCTTCGCTACGGATTGTCGAAGTTAGAGTCACGATTTTCCACAGGAAAGACTTCCAGTGTTGTTTGCTGTACAAATTCATACATTTCATGACACGATCGTTATTATTCTTTTGATTCAATTCAAATTCGCACCCATTTTCTCCCCTTATAATTTTTTTTCCTTTGCGCCTAAACGATTGGAGACCTTTTTGTTCAGTTTACTACAAGTTCTTTGTGTGTGTTTGTCCCGCATCTTTGTGGTACAAAAGGTTGACAGAATTATAATACTGAAGGAGTATATTGTTAGTGATTTTTGACGTCTTTGAAAACAGTTTCGTACAATGTGCAATCTTGGAATTGGATATTACGAAACTGGTGATAATTTAAAACAGCTATAAGTCAAAGCAGGTCTACAATAATAAACAGCATACAGTTCACAGGCTATATTCATGAATTGGAAGAGTGCAAAAGGGGTTGTAAAATAAGACATAATTGCACGTGTACTCGTAAAAATCGGTTGCCTTAAGTTATATCGTTTAGAATTTTAGGAGATGGTCAGTGGATCGAGTGTGGAAGATGCAAGAATGTGACACCAGTATCGAAAAAATGCAATCAACCTACGTTCAAACATGCACCTGTATTTGCAACATGGACTACCGCTGTTTTTTTCTGTGTAATAATTTTCGACAACTTGCTAATTTGCAAATTTCATAAAATGTCTCGTATAAATTTGAATCCATGTCAAATACACTCTTGACCGCAACACATTGTAAACGACATAATAGAAACTTTGTTATAGGATAAGCTTTCAAATGTTACCCTATCCAATTCCGTTAACACTTGAATTTCCATCTATACTTCATTTAACTTAATTTCCCATAGAAATGATGATCAACGTTAGATAAATGGCAAATTTCAAACTATCCCCTATTGATTTTATTATTCAAAAATAGACAAATCAAAAAACAAAACAAATCATTGAATATTAACGGTGTATTTGATTAAGTTTTGATCGTAATTCACAGGATTATCGATAATTAGATTTTGAATTGGTTGTGAACATGATTGAAACTGTTCATCATTAATACGATTAGATGACTATTCAAAACTACTTCAAACTGTTTGATATACGATTCTTGTTTTCAATAATATAGAAACATGGTTCCCGGATGAA
Organism: Lydus trimaculatus; assembly: GCA_037414755.1. NCBI lineage: Eukaryota > Metazoa > Arthropoda > Insecta > Coleoptera > Meloidae > Lydus > Lydus trimaculatus. The sequence goes on along the minus strand of JAZBGY010000428.1, from coordinate 45,707 downwards.
ATGTTCAGCATGTAATGTTGTGGCCCACCAGAATTGTATCAATATTTTAATGGATCGTATGCGGTTCACATGTAAACCAACATTTCGTGATGTTGGTATACGACAATATCGTGAACAAACGTCCATACATCATCATTGGGTCCATCGACGATCTGAAAAGGGTAAATGTCGACAATGTGGCAAGGTAAGACAGAGAGACACTAAATTTTCAATTGTTTTCGAAACTTAATTAATTTCTTTGTTCCATTATTAATAAATTAGCATATTCTGGAAAATTATTTTTTGCTTGTTATATAAAATCCTTTATATTCTTGTTTATCACAATTTAAACTTATACAATTGAGGAAAACTTGAAATTATACAAACTGGAAATCTGTGCGACTTGTTTTGTGATAAAAGAAGTATAAAAAAAGGGATATTAACTGAAATCAACTTGTCAAAGTTAGAATGGAGCTTCGGAAAAAAAACAAACTTTTAGCTTCTTATTTATAACAAAATTTCGCTATATATCGCCCACTAAAACTTCATCTAAAAGAAGACACATAATCACACTCTCTAAATTATTTATTTTTATTATTGTAAGGGTTGAAATTGGCCTCGGCTACAATTGTGTCTCTTCTTCAGACACAAGGGAAAAAAAAAAAAAACAAAAAACATAAAGGTCACACAAGAATTTTTAAATAATTTATAAGCTTCTTACAACTCATTTTATCGTTCTGTTTGTTTGTTTTTTTATTATTTCAGTCGTTCCAGTCAAAATTGTCGTTTAGTTCTAAGGAAATTGTCGCTATTAGTTGTTCATGGTGTAAAGCAGCCTATCACAATAAAGAATCATGCTTTAATATTCAACGAATCGGTGAAGAATGTAATTTAGGTAAGTTCCAATAAACAGAAGTGTCAATCTTGTTCTTTTTTTTTCATTATTATTATAATTGTTGTTGTTTTGTTTGTTCTAATTTCTTATTATTACTGGCATATTGAGGAAGCGTCTATGTTCTAACCCATGTATATTGTGGGCGTTTTGTGGTAATAAAGCCAACTTGATTAATGTTGAAACTCCTGATAGTGGATTGTATAACTATAGACTTGATATTAAATTGACTTATAGTAATGTAAATTTGACTTGACTTGTATTTAAACAAAATAAACAAGAGTCAAATTTAATTTCATCAACTATACAGAGTTGGTGTTTCTAATACGAATACGAAAAAATTGGAACACCACCCTCTATTAGTCCACTTTGTCTGATACGTTTGTCAGCTGATGTTTTACCATGATCATTACAAAGATAGTGGTATCACTAGCCGGATTTCTTTCAGTCGTCTGACCACTTAGTTTCTGTTTATCTCATTCTAACTTACGCGAAACCCCTAAGGCGCTCCTATTTTTTCCAATGTTCGAATTAGAAACGCCAACTCTGTATAGACTAAACATTGAGAGATTGCTATCTTCTTATTATGTGTTTGTGTCTATTTCGAATCGTAGGCGTACATAGCAGCATTATTGTTCCACCATCTTGGATTGTGAAGTTACCGAGAAAAGGTAGTTTCAAGTCGAGTCTGAGAAAATCGCCAAAAAAACGAACTTCCAGTAAAAGAAAAAGTAAAGATAAGGTAAGTCTTGAACTTATTACAATTTCCATTAGATCTTACGGTTTTAATGTGGAAGTGTGTATGTGTATGTGTGTATGTTTTAGACTTTAGACGGTTCTAGACGTTTACTGTCTCGTTTGTGTTTATTTATTTTATCATGAACCTTATGTTGATAGTTGTAGGTAAAAGTAAATAGATTCTGTGTCATTATACCGTTGAAAGTGGTGTTAGTGGTGTCCTTTGTTAAAATTAACATCTCAATTTTTGTTAATTAACTGTTAAACCACACATAGATGGTCAATTAGGGTCGGCTATTAAAATACAAACCCTGATGTAATCTAACTTTTTGTTCAAACAGAAGCTGTAATGTCGTCTAGGCCTGTCCTTTATAGCACTTTAGACTTGATATGCAAACTTATTAAACGAAAAACAAAACTTTTTACAGTGTTCGTGTATCTTCAAGTCTGCCTCATTATTAATTTTCGCATTAAATAGGTTGAAAATTCGACACAAATGTATAATTTTAGATTTACACGAGGGGTGCGACGATGGTAGGTGGGGTCTTCCAGTCGGACGTGTCGCTGAATCCTTTCTTTAGTTGCGTTTATTTGAACTTATATTCAAGCCAAAGTCCTACAGCAACTGCGGTAATGTTTAATTATTAACTTATTCAATGATCTACCTCTTTTACAATCAGATCATTGGAAAGCGTTCGAGTTAGTTGTCAATAAAGTAATTAATATTCTTAAAATAGCAAGTAACGTTGCCGTGTTTTATTGATGTACTTCTGGTCGAAATTTCAATAAAAAATAATTAAATTCCAGTAGAAATTCTCCTGACTTTGGGATAATTTTTCATTAAATTTCGATTATTTACACCCATACATCCAACATTATCATTTAATTGCCATAAAAATTCTATCCAGATATCTCATTATTACTGAATGTCCTCTCTTATCGCATACATTATTATATTCCTTTTTTATTTAGGTATACATTTACTGTAATCTTTACAAAGTTTAATGGTATCGATCCATAAGCATTTGAAAAGATAAGCGTAATTAGTAGTCTGACCTATTCCACTTCATCTCTGTTTTCTGTAAAAGTAGTTCTTTTATCAAACTACATTAGCTTTGGTGTGTATATATAATAGCTTTCAAAATCATTAAAACCCATATATCTGCCTAAATTAAATGCTAAT
>JAZBGY010000428.1:18692-36934 GCA_037414755.1 Lydus trimaculatus | reverse complement strand
GAGAATGGAAAATTTACTTTGTATTTCTTTCTCTTCTTTATTTTCTAGGGATTTTCCAGAGAGACCGAATGAAACATTGTTAAAAGCAGCTAAATTGGGTGATTTAAAAACGGTGAGTCTTTTCAATTTGTTCGTTTTGTATTTGCTCGTTATCTCTATCTCTCTCTGTCTCTCTTTCGATTCTCTCAACACAAATAAAAGTTATACCTATACCTACTTGTGTCTTGAAGGTTAAAGAATTACACAGCCAAGGGTATTCATTATTAACGAAAGATCCAGCTGGACAGACAATGTTACATTATGCTTCAAGATACGGTCATAGAGATATTGTGAAGTATTTAATCAGTTATGCACCATCGTCCATACTCGATATTAAAGATATCAGTCTGTGAGTTGCATTTTTAACGTTTTTTTTTTTCGATCAAAAAAACTGAAACAAGGCCAAAATTTTGATTATTCGATAATATATGGAGGAGGGTTGACAATTATTGATTTTCTGTGCATGTTTGCAAGTTGATACAATTGCGGTCATAAGTCAACCTACGTATCGGTGCTAAACAAGTAAGGTAGCTAAACCTTTGTCTAGTCGAGGTTAATGTTCCTATTTTAAAAGTGATAACGGCTAAAAGTGTCAAATTCTTGACTATATCGACAAAGAGAACGAAACCTTACTGTTACCGGATGCTTGAGGATTACGCTGAAGCATATACCGACGCAGACTAACGCATCTCTTAGCGAGTAATTACTAGATCAAAAAGGTAACTTTCCGTTCTTGTGAAACAAATTATAAGCTCGCTTGCTTGACTGGTTTACAAATATGCTTCTCTACAAAAATTTTTTTCTACACAACGTCTACAAAAACTTTAAAGTAGGACATTTTGGCTTTCGCAGAATAGTTTCGTAAAACATTCCCTGTATGTGATCGAGAAATAGTATCAAGAACTTTTCTAATAAGTATAGAAACACCATTTTCCCCCAACATCAACTCTGGTTTTAACGTTGTTGTCCGGATGATTAATCAATTTATCAAACTTGTGAAGATAACATGAAAGCTTCTACCATTAATAAAAAAAAAAACGAAATAAAGAAAAAAGAAGAAAGCAACCGTGACCTCTCTTACAAATAACAAAGTGAAAAGTTTTCGTTTTCTTTTATTTGGCACACTTCCAAAGGAAATTAAAAGTTTTCCAGTGCAATACCCTCAATTTTAGTACGTTTTCAACAAACTTATATTAATAAAAAAAAAAAAAAGTTTCGTTTATACGAAATGATTGTCACTAAAATCCGAGAAAACGACACATCAACCCTCCCACCCTTATATTGTTTGTTATATTAGATTTTGACCAGTTTCAGTAACAATTTGATAAAGTTAGTTTTATTTTGGAAAATAAAATTCTAGAGGCCAAACCGCCCTACATAAAGCTGCAGCATATAAATGGCGGAGTATCTGTTGTATGTTAGTTGCTGGTGGTGCATCATTAGATATTACCGATCATCGTGGATTAACTCCAAGATTATTGGCGATACAATCCGATGATCATGAATTAGCTACTTATCTTGAACGTAATTAAAAAAATTAATTACAATTAATTAATCAATTAATTAATTAATTTTAGGACAAGAACAATTTAGACTTGTCTCATCGAATTTAGGGACTATTGTATAGAAAATAGAAGGAAAAAAAAGCAATAAACACAACTGAGCATCGTTTAGTTTTATCACTATGTTTCTCTAAAAGAATGCCTTAACTACTATCATGATTATTAATTATAACTTGGGATTCTATAGAAATCTGGCAAGATCGAAATCGAGATCGAGATTTCTTTAGAATCCAATCTATTACTTAATTATTGATCAGAATATCCAAAGATTTAATAAAATAACTGTATTGTAGTAGTACCTAAATATTTAAAAAAAAAAAAAATTGTGATAATATTGCGTACTCTCCATTTCTTTTTAATTTATTGTGCTTTTAAATTTTACCAAAATTATGGCTCATATTGTAAATTACTAAATGTTTTAGATAAATTTCAACATATATTTTTTCACTAGAGACAACTTGTAGATGATAATATGATAATCCAAAAAAAAAAAAAATCTATTTATTCTTCCAATTAAAAACAATCATTAAACAATCTTGTAAATAAATAAATAAACAAATCAATCAATCAATAATCGAAAACAGCAAAAATTTTAGATGGAAAAAAAGACATATCATACATGACATTCCATATTTTTATTGTTATTATTATTGTTGTAAGTTTTTGTTGATATTTTTAATTTGTTAATAATAATAATAATAATAATAATAACAATCATTTTATTACAACTATATATATGTGTAAGAAAATTCGAAAACAGGGCAATAAATTAGCTGGGAATTGTAGGCGATTTCTCAAAATATCAATAATTGACTGTCTTCATCCTAACTGAGCCCCTTGTGATAAGATGGTCAGTTTGTTTGAATGATAATTTTGAGAAAATTTGTTTGTTTTTTTTTGTAAATAATTAATTAGTTTTAAAATAGCAACGAATCATCAATATTTCCCGAAAAGACAATCTAAATGTTTTAAATAAAAATTGAATCTTGTATAAATAATTGTAAAAATTCTTTCAATTGTTGTAAATTATTGTTTGTGTTTTGTTTTTTTAACAAGAAACTGCATTAAGCATCTAGGATTTGAAATTATAATACTCTGTATATAAAGATTAAATTCAAAAATAGATTAGTGATTTTTAATTTGTTGTGCAATTCACTGGCGCATCATCATCACCAAATGTTCATCTAACTTTGCGTGATTGTGGCGCGCATCTGGATTGCACCGTAACTTTATCGCCCTCCATTGATAAGAAGCTGGATAACAATGGAGGGAATCTCGCTCGATATTCTTTCACTAGCTGCTAATTACGCAAAGTAATAATGTGATTATATTGTAAATAATTTAGCAATTTTCCTAGTCATTTATTATAGAAGATTTGAAAAGAAAAATTCCAAAAATTGCACCAATTTTCAGATAAGTTTTCCAAGAAAAAAATGACAGGGAACTCTGAGCTATAGTGTCAAATTTTTCCAAAATTTGAACCAATATTCTAGTATTATAGTCGTGTATACTTGTAATAATCAACACCAAAAATTTTATTGTTGCCTAAAATTGATATGCATGCAAAATTACCACATCCCTTTTGAAATTGTCTCAATGTGGACAAAATTAATTGGAAACATTGAGCCATTTATCCACCACCACTACCCCTGTTTAAGTTTTTTTGGTTATTTTCTTTTTTAATAACTAAGGGTCCAAGCATGTGTCTAGATTTTGAATATTTTGGAAAGATTTGTTTTGAGAATTTTTCAAAATTTACACCATTTTTCTCCAATTTCACAAGCACTTTTCAGTTTTTTTTTGTTTTGTTTTCGAAATCAAACAAAAATGCATAACATCTATCCATATGTTGATTTTCAATAAAAGAAACAACATTTTTTAATAATTGTGTATATTTAAATAATTCAAATAATAAATATCTTTCAAAAAATAAAATACCGAGTTTGTTTTCTACGTTCATACAAAAAGTATCGAATTTATTATAAAGGTAAGTACTTTTTATTGTTGTTATATAAATGAGATAGTCGTTAAAATACCTACAGATCTTTTGTGAAGCCGAGACAGTTTTCATTATGAATTGGATGTTGTCATGTGTGAAATAATTCATCAAAATTCTGCTTGCATCCCATAAATTTCCATTTAAATCAAACGAATTAATTTTTCTAATTTAAATTCGATACAGGTTCCACAAAATAGGATAATCTAAACAGAATAGCGTTGTTATAATTAAGTACACAAATCAGTGTCTTAACAATATATATAGAGCGAGAGACGAACGTTGTTCCTATTATTACGTGTACCACGATTATTTAGGTGTCTGGCGAATTAAACGATGTCAATTTGATTTGAAGAAAACCTCATTAATGCTAGGCTAACAAGTGAAGCCGTAGCACTGTAATCTGTATTCAAGTTTGAACTCCAAAGGGTGCCCCACTTGACAAATAACTCGATTAAGGGTGTATTAAATACGAAAAAAAAAACTAGTAATAAAAACCGCATTAGACGGTATAAGTAAAAACAGTGCCGGATTAAACCTTGCGGCGGGGGCCCCTAGGCAAACGAAATCTCTCTACATTCGTAATTTTATCAACCCACAATTTTAATAAACCAATGTTTTATTTACAAAACAAACATTAATTGTTATCCTGGCTGAGAAATGCACGTTTTGAGTACCAAGAGACAATCGCGGCCTCGGCTAGAAATCTCGAAATGGCTGAACGTAATTCGTAGCCGAAGTGTATAACTATACAACATTTTTTATGCATTTCATAGTAGATAGCGGCCGTAAAACTACTTTTACGTCCGTTTCCAATGGTAACCAAGACTAGTTCTGAAAAAATGTAAGTATTTTACAACCTGAATTTCGGTCAACTGCGGCGGAAGAGTACTTACTTTAAGATCGATTAGACGAAAAAATGTTATTATGATTAAACAGAAATAATGAAACTACTATCTATAGCAACTGCATGTGGAAACCGGTGACAGGAGCGGATTTTCTAAAGGATCTGATCCGATGAATCAGATCCCACGATCTGCTAAGGATTTGATCCATCGGACGCGATTCTCTACGGTGCCCGCTAACGAAGAATTGAGAAATCTGCTGGATCAACGGATCAAGTCCGATTGCGTAACGGATCTCTCCATGTGTGGCGCAGAAATCCGTCGTTTTTTGAAGGATTTGATCCGTGATATCAGATCCGACCAGATCCATCGATCCTTTAAGCATGTTTAAAAGATCTGTCGGATCAAGTTCATCGGATCGTTCCTACACGGTCGGATATTTTAGCGGACTTGGTCCGGAACGGACCAGATCCTTTAAAAAGTCCGCTCATGTATGCCCACCTATTATCTTTTGAAAAAATGTAAAAGTTTGACAGCAAATTTCTTTCAAGATCAAATCAGTGTTACTTTATCCATTGTCGTGAGGTCCCTAAAAGGAATGGAGCTCATAGGCTGCAGTCTACTCTCTCTAATAGTTAATCTGACACTGATTAAAGAACTGAACGTTATATCTTATAATTTTTTCACAAGCCGGCCAACGTATTTATCAAGCTATAACGGTAGGTGTTTAGGACTGTCTTGATTTACTTCCGCAACTGCCCGGTGAGGCGGAGGTTTAAAATCTCACCAATCAGAGTTTTGTGAGAATGTCCTAACCTTAATTAATTCCGAACAGAACCAACGTATACATGTCTGACATTAGGATTTACGTCATATCTAGTTTCACAACGGACTTGGGTTAAAATCAACCCCTTAAATCTGTATGGTATTAATTTAAGTTAATTACAAAGCTCCCGTAGATAGCGCCAGCAGTATGTTAGTGCAATTACGATTGGTAGAAATTCAAAGTTAATTAACAATGGCGTCATCGATATCCTCGCTAATACAGTACTAGCGCCATCTGGTACGTTACATAGAACTGCAAACTATTTTGATTTTTTGGCCATTAAAAATACAGGGAACTGTGCTAAATAAACAATCATTCAATGTATGAACGACTACAGAACATTGTTTGTATATATGGACTCTTGGACATTTGGTTTAATAATTATCCAGTAATCTACCTTTAAGTGTGTGACTAACTTAATAACGATAATTTTTAAAATGAAAATGAACAAAGATCGAGCAAACTGATAAAGTAATTTGATAACAATTAATTGTAAATAAATCTTCAAAAATTTCGCTAACAATTAAAAGTACATCTGTACGCTCAAAAGATAGTTTCCAAACCAGACATATACATTAGAACGTTCTCTGTTATCCTCATCTTTATAGCTTCAATTAAAATATATTGGTTGAACTAACTGTTAAATGTAAAACACTAGTGGGTAGTTTTCATTACCTATATCGTTCAAGTATTTGAACCGGAAAATTGTAATTTTGGACTAGTTTTACCGGAAATTTACATCAATCGTACGTAATCAGAGTTAATTGTTGAACATCAATATTGTCACTCATTGCAAAATGGTTAATTGACCAAAAAAATAATAATAATAAACGGTCAATTTAACCAACCTTCATGGTCTTTAGCTTCTGAAATTAGTTCGTTTATAAAGGTTACAAGCGACACACAAAAACTAAAGCAATTATGCCTCAATTAAAGGAAATTGTGTATAATCAAACAATGTAAATCCAAACGACTTGACTTTTAGACCCTGTTCAGACACGGCGGATTCCGCGCGGTTGTAACCGCCTGAAAATTGATAGCTGTTCAAACACGGCGGTAACCGCGCCATCCAAGCTACATTTCAGTAAGTCAGTATGGTGGCATACATCTTCAACATGCGGCAACCGCTTTGCAACTGAACGACCTAATTGCATCTTGTAGTTACAACCGCGCGGATCTGTTTTCCTGGGGTTGTTTTGCGGATCCTCGGTCCATGCGGACAAGTGTGAACAACTAGGTATACGTTAATGTAAATAATGTAAAAGCAGTCGAATAAAAACTTTAACTTTTTCTCGATAGATGTCGCTTTTACGGATATAAACGTAAGCCGGTCAAGTCGTTTTCGTGTCACTATAAACGATTGATTCTTTTGGTAAATTTTAATCGCTAAATGCAAAAAACAATCATTAAGCTTACTTACTCTATGAGATCAATATTAACAAACAATTATTGATAAACTTGATGATAATCCTACAGGTCAATGCTGTTCTAATTCGCTCGATTTATTTGTTCCGGATTGTATTGCTGGAAGTGTAATAAACTTACTCTATTATCTGGTCAAATAGATTTATATTTCCAAAAGTAAGTTGTAGTTCAAGGACCGACAAATTAATTAAGTACGGTCAAATTCACCTATAAACCGGTCATGGTCTCAACATTATCCTAATTAATTAAAAAGCCAACAATAACACAATTTTATTGCATAGTTTGCAATAAATATTATTATTAATCAAACGATGTAAAAGTTAATTTAAATAAATAGTGAAAACAAGGTCAGTTTTATACAAAAGATTAATTCTAACAGTGATAGATTTGTCCAAAACCGGTAAACGTACACCTTCATTATAGCCCTAGATTAAGAAAAACGCACGCGTTTAATTAATTTTGATTTATCTGATAAGCTGAATTACTTAAAAATTATATAGTTTTGTTTTATCAAATATTATCAACATTGTTGCTTGTTGAGTAATTCACAATAGCAATATAATCAACGTTATAAAAAAATTATTATCATTACAATCAAATCTAAGTTCTAGTGTAAATATGGAACGAATAATTCCTATTTTATTGTTCCTAACACTAACACTTCCACACGTTCAATTATTTGAATTATCCATAATTCACGTAAACGATTTTCATGCCAGGTAAGTTGAAAATTTTCGAACATTACAAAAAAATTAATAAATTAATACAGATTTGAAGAGAGTAATCTTAATGGGGGACAATGTAAAGACCATCAATGTATTGGTGGTATTTCTCGGCTTTATTCCCAAATTATGACGGTTCTAGATGAAAAACCCGATAGTTTAATATTGAATGGTGGTGATAATTTCCAAGGTACCCTCTATTATTCGATATTTAAATGGAATATTACACAAGAATTTTTGAATAAAATCCCTTTCGATGCTATCGTACTTGGTAATCATGAATTTGATGATGGTATTGATGGTGTTGTACCATTTATTGAACATTTAAAAGCTCCAGTAATTGTGTCAAATATCGATGATAGTGAAGAACCATCAATACAGAATTTATACAATAAAAGTGTGATAATAGAGCGAAATGGTAAGAAAATTGGTATTATTGGTGTTCTAGTTAAAACAACAAATGTAAGATTTCACAACAATCTTTTGTTGTATTTATTTTTAATGAAATTTTGTTGTAAAAAAAAATTGTAGGAAATGGCAAATACTAGCAAATTAAAATTCCATGATGAAGCTAAATCTGCAATTGCTGAAGCTGAACGTTTAGCCACCGAAGAAGGTGTTTTCACCAATATCGTTCTATCACATATCGGTTATGATGTTGATCAAGAATTAGCAAAGAAAGCAACGAAAAAATCCAAAATTGGTTTGATTGTCGGTGGACATTCGCATTCTTTCTTATTTACAGGAGGTTAAATAATTTATTAGTTACGAGAAAAAAAAACTGATAAAAAATAAGTTTTAGAACCTGTTCCTGGTCCAGACCACGTACAAGGACCGTATCCAACAATCGTTAATAGAACTGATGGTCAAAATGTTGTTATTGTACAAGCTTCAGCTTATTGTAAATATTTAGGGAATATTACTGTATTTTATGACGAATATGGGAATGTTGCACATTGGTCAGGACAACCGATCTATTTAGACACCAATATTCCGCAAGGTTAACACCCAACCGTATTCCCAACAAGTCTCGATCTCCATCACAATTAAGATCAATACACACAAATAAGTACATCGGCAACTGCAGCAACGTAGATCGTGCCGCTTATACGGATGTACTTACTTTTAGACAAAAGTTGGAGGATCTACTGACGACCACAGGAATACTTTACTCTGTGATCTTAATTGAGACTTTTTGGGAATGTTAGTGCTGATCAACGATTGGCAAAAATTAATAACAATAATCGTTTTTAGATGCGGAAATCAATGCAGATTTGGCACCATGGAAAAATGAAGTTGATGCCATCGGTAATAAAGTTTTAGGATCAACTTTGGTCACTTTAGACCGACAAAATTGTTACACATCTGAGTGTATTTTGGGCAACTTTGTTACTGATGTTATGGTTTATGGGGTGTGTTTTTATAATCATCTTTTTTGTCTAAAATATTAGTAAAAAACAAAATTTGTAATTTCAGTACACATCAATGGCTGATACGGATTCTTGGACTTATGCCGCTTTAGCTGTGATGAATCCTGGCGGTCTTCGGACAACCATCGAGAAAGGAAGTGGGTATATCTTGGATATTGCCGGATTAAAGCGGGTGCCGAGCAGCACGTGCCCCAGGGCCCAGTGAACTTTCTTTGAAATCTGCAAAGGAGGGACCGGGGTTCAGGATTTACGCGAGCTCTAAGACCCATAACTTCCTAATCCGGCATTGATCGTGGAGATTTATTTGAAAATCGTTTAATTATCGTTATTTTGCAGATATCACGTACAATGATTTATTGACGAGTCAACCGTTCGGCAATACTTTCGATGTTGGTGTAATTCAAGGCAAATACATTAAAGAAATGTTTGAATTTTGTGCAACATCCACATATAATTATGGACGTGCTTATGTAAATCTAAAAATATTACAAGTATCCGGCTTCCATGTTGTTTTCAATTTAACACAACCGGAAGATTCACGTGTTGAATCAATTAAAGTCCGTTGTAATGCATGTAAAATACCAATTTATGACGATTTAGATTTAGATAAAGATTATCGTTTAATTGTACCATCATTTCTAACAAATGGTGGTGATGGTTTCACTGTAATTAGTAATAATTTGAAAAATGTAACTATTGGTCGACTTGATATTGATGTGTTTAGGGATTATTTAGCAGCAAAATCGCCAATTTTTGAAGAAATCGACGGCCGTATCCAGATCATCGGTGCTGAATTGATTGAAACCAAAAATATGTCTTAATTATATTTTATGTGAATAAAAATAGAGAAAAATAAACAAATTTAATGTTGCAATTCTTCCCCCAGAAACATTTGAATTCTATTAAAAATCGAACTGCCTATACCACTTACTCCTCCACGGACTTGGTATTCAGTTGAAAGTTGGTCGTCCACAACGAAACTAACAAGTTGTTGAGACATTTTTGTAAATTAGCGGGTAATTTTACACGTGTGCGCACAATGGAACATGCTCCTGTATCCTGTATACCAAATACTGGTGGTAATAAAATGTCGAAAGCTAAAAAAGTATTAGAAGAATCACGGGAAATTAAAAATCCCGAATTAGATTTGGTTGATAAAGGTATTGCAGCCTTTGAAGAATTACCTGGCTTAGGTAAGTGTCTATACAAGTTATATTAATGATCTTACCAAATTTGGTAAGTTGTTCAAGTTGCTCGTACAAGGTAGGCGGGGCATTTGACAACAACACAACAACAACAAAAACAATTTTTTATATTTTAGATCGGATGACTTACATTACACGCCTTACATTAAGCCATAACAAAATCAAATGTAAGCCTTTTTAATTATATGCCAATAATGATTTAAGTCTAATTTTAAAAACAATACAGCTGTATCACCAACTATTGCCAATTTGGAAAATTTGGAAATTTTAAATCTTGCCAATAATGCAATCGAAGAATTACCATTATCGTTATCATCAATGCCAAAATTACGAATTTTAAATTTATCGATAAACCGTCTCTATAATCTACCAAGAGGATTTGGTGCATTTCCTGCATTAGAAGTACTCGATTTAACTTATAATAATTTGAAAGAAACCTCACTACCTGGCAATTTCTTCATGATGGGTACTCTAATTAATTAAATTAAATTAAATCAATAATTATTGGAATATTTGCAGAAACTTTACGTGCCTTATATTTGGGTGATAATGATTTTGAATTTCTACCACCAGATATAAAGAATTTAAAAAATCTACAAATTGTAAGTAATTACAATTAATTTGATGAATTACAATTAATTAATTTGTGAATTATAGTTGGTACTTCGTGAAAATGATTTAATTGAATTACCAAAAGAAATCGGTGAATTGATACGTTTACGTGAATTACATGTACAAGGCAATCGTTTAACATTAATACCACCAGAATTTGGTAATCTTGATATGATATCAAATAAGGCCGTTTTTAAATTTGAAGGTAACGAATGGGTACCACAAATTGCCGATCAATTACAATTAGGCGTTGGTCATCTTATGGAATATCTCAAATCTGATACTTATCGGATGTAAGTTGAAAAATTTTCAACAAAATAACGTTAATTAAAATTTAAAAAATGTTTCTAGGGTATATTCGAGATATATGAAAGAAAAACCACCAATACCACCATCCTGTATAGATAAAGCTAAAAAAATCTCAAGAATACGTTAATTTATTCTACAATATAAAAATTACGTTATTTAGGACTAAATTTTAGTAATTAATTTTTTATAATTTACAAAAATATTATATTTTTGATGATTAATAAATTAACAATTAATTAAAGAAAACAAATGAGCATCAAGAATCACTGTCATCGTCAGTCTCTTCTTCATCATCATCAGTCAAATAGGTTGTTTGGATTGAGGTTTCATATTCCAAAATTTCATCATCACTCAAATGGGAATTACCTTCCACAAAGGATGCAAACCTACCAAAAAGTCGTATTCATAACTTCTTCGTTTTTTAAAATGACAAAACTATAATTTTTCACAATTTTCACAGCAAATTTACACAAATCATAAGCTTCTTAACAAATAATTTTTGTTCGTTTTTTATTTTCAACGACAATTTAGGCACCACTCACCTTTTAACATCTTTAAGTTTTAAAGCCATTTGCCATTGTTTACATTGTGGACTTGAACAGTACGTTCTTAATTCATCTAATGCTTTTGCTGTTTCACGTACACCTTCTTCATAATATTGATCGTTTGTTAATAGTTTGATTTTTGGTGGAAATTTACGTCGCCTTCAAAAATCAAATATATTTTTAAAATTATCACATGATTCCATCAAAACTAACTTACATGTAAAATAATTAAGGAAACAGAAAGAAAACCTACCAATATTTTTTCGGTTTTGATAACCATGTTGGTGGTATATTATAAAACATTAATAATAATACAATTTGACCCATTGCTGCTTCTTTAAATTGTGTACTAAAATATATACATAATAGACCGAATAATTGTAAACTCCAACGGATCAAATTTTTCGTACGTCGATTCTGTACAGGACCCCAACGATAACAAACTTCAAAAAAAAACACAAATAATCAACAATTTAATAATAAAAACAACAAAAATTATTACTTATAAAACTAAAGAGACTCGCTACTAGTAAATAACCACCAATATAAGGCTTGTAATTCAAGACAATAACTCTAATATTGTCCCACAGTAACTGGAATAAGTAGATACCGACAGTCCAACCACAAACAGCTACCCCGTACATAACAGGCTTCTATAAACGAGTTTAATAATTATTTGTAGACTATTAAAAACCAATTAAATTACCCTAGGGAAGAGTTTGCTTAGAAAATAAATTAAAATTAAAAACGAAGTGCAAACGCCTAAAACAATTCCACACAAATAATGAAACAACGTATTTTTACTCAATCGATCAGCGGAAATATAAAGAAAAATGCCAATTAATAACAACATAACTTTCCAATAATCAATACGTAACAAATTTAGTGAAATTGTATAATCAGAATTGCTAAGAATCCCCACACAATTCTGTTCGAACGGATTCAAATTGATCTGATTTTGTTTCCATGAAAATAAATATAACGTCCAACTATAACGATTTTCTTCATATTCTTTCAATACAGCTTGTGCTGAATTACCATCATAACGTGTATAATCGTTATTTGTATGATTTATTTGTAACTACAAAGAATTATCAATAAATTAATAAAAAAGTTAGGTTATGTTTTTAAATAACCTACAATAACACTTTGCCAAACATGTATTAGGAATTTTGGTCGTCCTGTATAACAGAAAATTTGAAATTTATCATATTGTCTATTTGATTCGTATGAAATAATTTCGCCGGGTTCCAAAAATCGAGCTAGAAATACAAAATTAAATCACAACAAATTCTAGGTTATGTTCAAATATATATTTACTGTGTGGTTTATACGAAGCGGCTATTGTAAAAATTGATAAAAATAACAATTTTGGAAACATTTTACGTTAATAACAATATTTTATTTTGTTTATAAATTTTTTCGAGAAAACGAACATTTGATTCAATTTACTGTTTGTTGAAACAGGCACATTAACATTGTACAACTAAAATCACTATAAAATTGGTTATCTTATACGCAGCTATCTGGGGAAAATAGCGAACATATGTTGGTGGTCATGAGGATTTGTAAGGTTCATAGCCGCCTTTTATTATAATTTTTATTTTAAAAAAAATATCTTATCATTTAGTTTTTTTCCAATTTCAACACAACATACAATTGACCTTTGTGCAATTTCATAATTTATTATTGCTAAGAATAATCTTTTTTTTTTTATAAATTTATAAATAAAAATGGATCTTTCCAATTTTTTGTATCTATTCAATCACACCAATCTATTAATTCTAAAATCGCTAAAAATTTAGTTAATTTCCCTATACACATTTAGTGAATATAATGATTATTAGTTGGTGTCCGTGAAAGTTCGTTTTGTTTCCAAACCGCCTTTGATTACGATTTGAAAAAAAAACAAAACAAACAATGGGTGAATTTATTGTAATTTTAGGTAATTTTCGAATAAAAACCACCGATAAAATCCGATAATTTTGATATTTTTCAGTCGGACAATGTGGAAATCAAATCGGTAGTTGTTTTCTAACACAAATCATACAAGAATATCAACAACAAAAATCTGATAATTTACAAGAATTTATGAAGAGTTTCTTCAATTTAAATCCAAAATATGATTGTGATAACAATATAAATGACTTATTAAATGATAAAAGAACAAAAGCTAGAGTATTTCCGTTTAATTTATTATAATTTAATTTGTTAAATTATCTTAATTTTAGTTTATTTGTATTGATATGGAAGATAGTGTTGTTGCTAGATATCGTAATGGCAAATATGGTAATTTATTTGTTAAAAAATGTTTAATAACAAATTATCCAGGTTCTGGTAATAATTGGGCAGAAGGTTATTATAGTCATGGTCCGGAATTTAAACAAAAAATCCTAAAATCTTTGCATTATTGGACTGAAAAATGTGATAATTTACATGGATTTCTTCTATTGTTTTCTGTAGGTGGTGGTACCGGTTCTGGATTGGGTAGTTACATTGTACAATTATTAAAAGATAATTATCCAAAAATAGAACGGTAATATCTGTAAATTATAATAGAATTTGTGATTAAATTCGATTTTTTAAGATTTGTAGCTTGTGTCTATCCAACTGGTACAGAAGATGTAATCACATGTCCATATAATATCGGTTTTGCAACAGAGAAATTAATAGAAAACTCAACATGTACATTTCCAATAGAAAATCGTAACTTATTATCGATAATAACGAAATTAACAAATCAATATCATACAAATTACGATAATAAATCAATCTTTAAACCATTTGATGATTTAAATAATATTATTGTTGATATGTTATTGCATTTAACAAGTGGTTCACGATTTCCTGGTGATTTAAATTATGATCTAAACGAAATTAATACAAATCTTGTACCATTACCAATGTTGAAATTTTTATCGAGTAGTTTTAGTCCAATTGATGGTTATTCAAATAAAAATTATTCTAAAAATGAACTATTTAATAATGCAATCAATTGGACAAATCAATTAATTAAAATAAATCCATTTAGTGAGTAGTTTTTGGATTAAAAACAAAAATTTATTTTAAAAAATATACTTAAAGGCAAACAAAATATAATGTTGAGTGCTCTTATATTGGGAAGAGGTGATTATAATTTAGATGATATGAGAAATTATGTTGATAAATTGCAAACGAAATCAACATTCTTGCCATGGTCGAGAAAATCATTTAAAATCGGTTTATGTGATATACCACCTGTTAATATGGATTTTGCTATATTTACATTAATTAATACAACAGGAATGTCGAATTTATTTGAAAATATTTTAAATCAATTCACCAAATTATACCAAAAAAAAGTATTTGTCTAATTATTACTGTTTTTTTTTGTAAATTTACATTTTTTTCAAATTGTAGGCACACGTTCATCATTATGTTAATATTTCCAATTTTGAAGAGAGTTATTTCAATGATTGCCAAAATACTATCAGTAATATTATCGAATTATATCAGGAGTTGAAGAAAAATTGATTTGGTTATCGCTAGTTTTTCTTTTTTTCTTTTTAATTAACAATATAATACGAAAAAATTAAAAAAAAAAGTTAAATTTACCCTAATAGGGATGAAACTAAATACTTTATAAGCAAATTTATACCAAAAAAAAAATAGCTTGAAAGCGATTGAGTTTTGTACGTTAATTTATTTTGCATGTGTTTTAAGTTGTGGTAAACCGAATTCATCGACTGGTACACGTCCCTGTAAAATGTTTTTTTTTTGTTATTATTATTATTAGATTTGAATTATTTGATTGATGAAATACTTTTTCTTCTTCTTTGTTTGTATCAACTTCAGCTGTATCTTTTGGTGCTGCTGGTGCATTCATCACCTCATCTAAATAACTAGAATCTTCATCTAAACCAATCTCATCACCTAATGCATCTAATTCAGCTTCTAAATCATCAATATCAACATTATCCATATATGCTGGACGACCTAATGATTCTTGCACTTCATCAGCATATGACATCAAATCAGCTAGATTATCTTGTAAATCCTATAAAAGATTTTGTTATTACAACACAATTTAAAAGAATATTGGACGATTTACATCAATTTCGTCGATATTGACATTTTTAAATTCTTTCTCCATTTTCTTCATACCATCTTTCATTGCAACAACTGTTGTACGTGTATCTTCTAATGTTTGATTTGTAAATTGTACTTGTTCCATATTAAAACATTGATTTCGTAAATTATCCAATTGACTATCGTAGATTTTTTTCTGTTTTAAAATACGCATAGCTTTTTGTTTGACAGCTTGTTGGGCAGGTCCTTCACGCATTTTCGATAATTGCGTTTTATATTTTAATAATTCTTTTTCTAAATTATTAACTTTCGTCTCCAATCCTTGGACACGAGCTTCAACCTTGCATAATATAGAATTTCACTAAATTAATTTTTTAATTGATTAGACAACAAATAATGTCATTTACCGATTTAGTAGCATCTGATAAGCTTGGACCTGGTTCTGCTGGTTTACCACGGCCAAAAAGGCGGTTCATTTTGCCAAAATTACCAATTTTCCGAAAATCCAAACGCGATGATTCACTTTTTGATAATTAATACACAAATATTTTGACAACAAAAATGACATTTGTTGCAACCTGGAATGCTAACAACAATCCCAGCTACTGGCAATATGAAAAAAGAGTACGATAAGTCTGATATCTATCTTTCTCTGTTTGATGTGTACACAAAGTTACAATGTAGCGCTTGTAAGAGATAGACTTGTACCATGTTTTTATCTCTCTCAGTTGCGGATTTGTGCGGTCGAGTCTACATTCCGAACTGTATGAATTCAGTGATTTTACTAAATAAACGACAGAAATTCCCCTAAAATTCAGATTAAAATTCCCTAAATAACAGCGGATAATTCAAATTTGTCCTAATTAAGAGAATTTGCTAATTTACCAAAAATTTGAAAATTCTGTATCTCCCAGAAAGTGGTAGTTGTTATCAAATCAACTTTAATGCAATTCTAGGACATTGACATTACTATACAGATTTGTTTAAATTGGTTAAACATCAACAATCATTGTCAATTAAATTTGATAAATTTGGTCCAGTCGAAATCTAAAAATAGAATACGTGACCCGACTCATGAACAAACAACAATTGAGTTTAATGGTTTATTTAAAAAAAAAAAGAAAAAGAAAATGTTAAATGTGGCATACACATAGATGATCACGTACTGGAGAGGTATAAAGTAAGAGGTGGTCTCGATATAAATTCAAAATTATCTTTCGACCATCAACAATTTACCTTAACAAACCATTCGTATATATCGATATTACAAGTGTAAAGTGAATTTAATTGTAATTATTTAATTATCAAAGTAATTAGAAACCAAATCAAGAAATTGGCGGTAAATTTTCAAATTCATCTCAATTGTAATTGGTTACATGTGATACCAATTCACCAATAGTAAACACACAAAATAAACAATTGATAAAATTAAGGTTAGATTTGTTTCGTAATCTTTTTTGTTTTTTGAAATTTTAAAAATTGTTCGATTTTTACAGAAATGGCATCAATTTTCACAAATATCAAGAATAATTTGCTAAATTTTCGTAATAATGTAGCAAATGTTCGATATGAACATAGTGGAGAAATACCTACAACTAGAGCTAATCATAAAGTTAAGAATTTGGAAAGGAAATTTTTGGTATGGACTGGAAAATACAAGAGGGTTGAAGATGTTCCAGATTTTGTTGAGTGAGTTTTCCAATTTAAAAAAAAAACGAATTGATTGACGATACTCTGAAATGAGGTCAAAGTCAAGGTTGTTTCTTATCGGTTCAAAAATCGCCAATTTTGGGGGAGATTCACGAATTGATTGGTTTGTTTTTGTTTTTCAGACAAAACGTAGTGGAACGTGCCAGGAATCGAATGCGTATCCGTATTGCTAATTATATGATAGTGACAATAGCTTTAGGTTGTTTTTTGATGGTGTATTTGGGCAAACAAGACGCTAAAAAAGGTGAAAGTGTCACGCAATGGAACTTGGATTGGCATCAACAAAACCAAAAGGCCAATAAAGAGAAATCTTCTTAAATTTAATTTAAAAAAAAAAAAAAAAACTTATAATTACTCCTGTAGATATTGTGATAATTATTCAAATTTCTGTATTACAAAATAAATAAAAATTAAATTATAAACAAATTACGAATTTCTTCACAATTATCACGTCACGATAACCGCTATTTAACAAACATGTTTTTATAACCGGCCAGATTACACCAGAGTTTATCGCTTTAACCTCCTTGCCCCCCAGCGAAGTTTATTAAAAGCGGACGAATCAATTGAAACAATTCTATTAACTGCAGTTAAACGAATCTCAAACAAGAATGGCATCAGGTGGTAATTTAGGTAAGTTTCCATTTGAAAATAAACCAAATTTACAATTAACCACGTGTTTTAACCTCTAAAAAAATGACAAATCTTCTAGCTCTACTATCCGTTTCCAATAAAAATGGTTTATTAAATTTAGCAAAAAATCTAAATGAATTAGGTTTTGTATTGGTGGCTAGTGGTGGTACAGCAAAAACATTACGTGATGCTGGTTTATCAGTAAAAGATGTTGCTGATATTTCTGGTGCACCAGAAATATTAGGTGGACGTGTTAAAACATTACATCCAACAATACATGGTGGTATATTAGCACGTTTAATACCATCCGATCAA
>JAZBGY010000428.1:0-18674 GCA_037414755.1 Lydus trimaculatus | reverse complement strand
AAATATCGATATTGGTGGTGTTACATTATTAAGAGCAGCTGCAAAGAATCATGCTAGAGTCACTGTATTGTGTGATCCAGCCGATTATGATAACGTAATCAAAGAGATCAAAACATCAAACAATAGGGATACCAGCGAAAAAACACGGTAAATTATCATATAAAACGACAATTCTTTCAATTAATTGCAGTTAAAATTTCAGACAAACTTTAGCTTTGAAAGCCTTCACACATACATCACAATACGATCTAGCAATTTCCGATTATTTCCGTAAAGAGTATTCACCTGGTGTTTCACAATTAACACTACGTTATGGTATGAATCCCCATCAAAAACCAGCACAACTCTTTACAATATTACCCAAATTACCAGTAAGTGTAATTAATGGTGCACCTGGTTATATTAATTTATGTGATGCATTAAATGGTTGGCAATTAGTTAAAGAATTAAAATTATCATTAAATCTACCAGCAGCAACTAGTTTTAAACATGTATCACCAGCTGGTGCAGCTGTAGGTGTACCATTAGATCCACTACAAGCTAAATTATGTATGGTTGATGATTTAATTGATGAATTAACACCATTATCAATAGCTTATGCTAGAGCACGTGGTGCTGATCGTATGTCATCATTTGGTGATTTTATTGCATTATCCGATATATGTGATAAAACAACAGCACGTATTATATCACGTGAAGTATCTGATGGTATAATTGCACCTGATTATACAAAAGAAGCTTTAGAGATATTACAAAAAAAGAAAAATGGTAATTATTGTATTTTAAAAATTGATCCAAATTATATACCAGAACCAATGGAACGTAAAGTTTTATTTGGTTTAACATTAGAACAACATCGTAATCATGCTACAATTGATAAAAATTTGTTTACAAATATTGTAACAAATAATAAACAACTACCAGAGACAGCAATACGTGATTTAATTGTTGCAACAATTGCATTAAAATATACACAAAGTAATTCAGTATGTTATGCACGTGATGGACAAGTTATTGGTATTGGTGCTGGTCAACAATCACGTATACATTGTACACGTTTAGCTGGTGATAAAGCTGATAATTGGTGGTTACGTCAACATCCAAATGTTGTAAATATGAAATTTAAAAATGGTATAAAACGTGCCGATATCTCAAATGCTATTGATAATTATGTTAATGGTACTGTTGGTAAAGATATGGATCGAAAATTATTTGAATCGATGTATGATGAAATACCAAAAGATTTAACAGAATCGGAACGTCGATCATGGTTGAATCAATTAAATAATGTCGCTTTAGGATCGGATGCTTTCTTCCCATTTAGAGATAACGTTGATAGGGCACGTTTGGTAATTATTACATTTATTTATTATTTACAAGATTTATTAAAAACAAATTTGAATTGTAGAGTGGCGTTAAATACATCGCAAGTCCAGCAGGCTCCACCAATGATGCAGCAGTGATTCAAGCCTGTAACGAACACAACATCACCATGGTGCACACCAATTTACGATTATTCCACCATTAATTCTTTTGTATTTCAGATTATAAAAAAAATCAAATAATTAACAAGTTTTTAAAAGATTTATTGTGAATTTTCTATAAAAAACCCTATTTTTTACGTTCATATTTCCATACATAGACAGGCGCATTATTTTTACTGCCTTTCTTCACACGTTTCGCTGGTAGAACGTTTTTCTTATCTTGAAGATGTCGTTGTATTTCAATTTTCTCTTGAATTACAGCCAATTCACGTTCACGGTTTATACGTTTCGCTAATTCGTTGTAGGATCGTTTACGTTTCTTTGATGCTTCAATTAAATCCTGTAAATCAACATCAGGTAGTTCATTTTCTAATAATTTGTTATTTCTTAATGATGGTAGTTCATCATCTTCTAGATTTTCTTCAAAATATTTATGTTGATTCACACGATTCTGTTTAACACTAGATAGATGTAATTGTGATTGTAGTTTTTCAATTTTCTTCAATTCCATCGTACGTTTCGTTACAATATATTTTAAATCTTGTGTTTGCATTAAACGTAATTGTTCCGGTGTATCTATACATTCTTTATTATGTTCAATATGTTGACCATTTTCAATTTGTGAATTAATCATATGATGATAGAATTCATCTGGATTTTTATTTAATGCACGTTTATGTAATAATTTCAATGTTGATTTTTTCTCATTAAAATCACGAGCACGACGTACATAATCTTTTTTCTTTTCAAGTAAACCTAAATGACTACGTTCAGATGGTTGATGGCGTTCTTTATGGGTTTTCTGATTGGCTTTTGATGCTTTTTTCCACACAGACATTGTAATTCTTCTAAAATTTCTTTTTTATCAAATAAAACGTTAAAACTTAACCTCAAAAATTTTGACAAATGACAACAGAAAATAAATTTCAAGTCTACCAATTTTATCACAAAACTGATCTCTCTCTTTGTATGAGATTAGAGTAGTAACAACGATGATTAAAGTTGGTCAACCTGTTTATTGCAGTGAAGGGAAATAATATACAGGTTGAGACATTTCATCTAGGAACATAGAACAGTTTTGAGGGTAGTTAATTTTACAAAGTTATTTCTTTTCAATCCAAACGAAGGATACAAAACTGTCCCAGTTTCTTGTAGTTTCTTCTATGTTCCTAGATGAATAATCTGAACATTTTTATAATACTCCTATATTCAAGGTTACGCTGAACCCACACCAAATTAGCCAGACAGACAAGACGAAACGAGCAACTAAGCATTTGAATGTACGGTCATAGGTGATCTTTATTAAGAGGTCTACAAGAACTCAGAAAAAAGAACACTTTGAGACATCATTAAATTGACTTCTTATTTTTGACAGCTTGAAGAGCTCTTAATTCTGACTTCTTAAGAATGATGTCTTTAAATCATCATATTTAAGAGTTCTACAAGAACTCTTTTTAAAGGTGTCTTTAAGAATTCATTATGACTTGTGTGCTGGCTAGTCCGCGCTTCAGGTACAGTCGATGCTAAAGTTGTTGGTGTAAACTCTGACGCACTAATTGTAAGGACTTTCAGCTATGTGTAGTAGTAGCCCTTTTTCTAAATTTTCAATATATTGCCAAATAACGTTAGAAATACTTTCTTTGTTGGAGAGATATGGTAGTGGCTGATAGTTCCGATGTAACATCAATGTTCTGATAGTAATCAAATCAATTAGGTTAGGTAAATTTAAATCTACAGATTTGAGGTTAAGTTTACTTGATCTCTTTATAGTCCGAATTTGGTTCTTTTCAGATGCTTTCAGATATGCGCTGTAAATTCCTGCAAACTATTGGATTGGTAGTCGAATTATCCCCACTCTCTTAGTTCCTTCGAATCGAACCAATTGATTTCAGGCTAACTAGGCCATTGACTGTCATATACAACTTTGAATATAGTTCGAGTATTATATACAGGCTAAAACTGATCATCCAGGAACATAGGAGAAACTATAAGAACCGCGACAATCTTATAGCTTTTCGTCTATCGAAATGCTATGTGGAAACTTTGTAAAATTACCTATCCTCAAGCCTGCCCTATGTTCCTAGATGAAATGTCTCTACCTGTATATGACCAATCTTTTACTAAACTCATCGCTATCTTTGTTTAGTGTATGAGGTTAGACTAGTAATAAAGATAAATAATGTTGGTCGTCCTGAAATTTGTTTATTGTTATAGCTAAAAATATTTTCATGACAACATCAATTCAAATGATAGGTAAAGTTATAATAATTATATAATTGTTAATATTGTAATTTTGCATTTTGTGTCTCTCTTTCTAATCATAACATAACCCCAATTTCATTTGAGATATTTTTGACGGACAACACTCATGCCTGCCAATTTTGCAAAAATTAAATGATCCATCTTTGTTCAATCAATAGGATTGAAATAGTAATAACGATATATGTATTGTGGTAGCCTTGGAATTTAGTTGGTTATCGTTGTTATCAAAGTGTTAAATGAAATTTGGGTTATTGGGGCATTTGTGGTGATAAAAAAATTATATAGTTGTCTTAATACAAATGATCTAATTAATGTCGAAAGGTCATTATATTTAATAAATACTGTTATTGCTTTGAATTAATGTCATTTTCCAGATTTAGAATTGTTTGAATATTGAGAAAACGTAACGCAATAATTTAGGGAGTGTTTCAAAACACTCTAATATAGTTGAAAAAATGGTGTTCCAACAATTCGTTGCATATTTGTTGAATAAAATGCTTGGTAGTTATATTGAAGATTTTGATAAAAATGATTTCAATATAGGCATCTTCAGCGGTAAGTTTGTTATTATTTTGTTATGATTATTGTTTGTTTAATTCAAAAATTTCATCTGTTATAATAGGTAATGTTGAATTGAAGAATTTGGTGTTGAAACGGTCATTTTTAAATTCATTAGGACTACCATTCAAGACAATTTACGGCAAAATTGGTAAATCTAGAAATTTATTAATTACAAAATAAATTAATGGCATGCAAATTTTAGGTTTACTTGTTTTGAAAATACCATGGAAGAATCTTGGTAGTTCACCAGTTATATTCGATATAGATGATATATATTTATTAGCATGTCCAAATCAACAAGCTGAATATGATGTTGAGAAAGAAAAAAAAGCAGCAAAAGATGCAAAAAAAGCTGAATTAAATAAAATTGAAGAAGCGAAAAAACGTGAACATGAAAAAGATAAACCAAAAACTGATCCAACATTAGTTGAAAAATTTGTAACAAATGTTATAAAATCTATACAATTGAGAATTAAAAATATCCATTTACGTTATGAAGATGGTATAACATGTCCAGGAAAACCATTTTCTGTTGGTATTACATTAAGTGCATTAGATGTTGTTAGTACTAATGAAGAATGGGAGCCTTCACTTGATAGAACTGACGTCACAAAAATCTTTAAAGTATTTTTGTATTTTTTTTTTGGATTTGTTTTAATAATTTTGATCTTTTTAGATGGTCAAATTAGATTCATTTGCCATTTATTGGAATTCAATGTCATCATCTTATTTAAATTTAAATGACGATGCAATTGCAGCAGCATTACAACGAGAAATTGCTACGCAAACAACACAACCCAACAATTATAAATATGGTAAATTATGTGATAATTCAGTGATTTTAATGTTATTTTATTTTTTCTACCCATTCTATTATTAGCCCAAATTAAGTGTGTTATTTCTGATTGTATGCATAATAATGATGTCATAGTTATGTTAAAACGACGAGGTCATCCAATCGAGAAGGTCATGCTTTGTTTTGTTTTCATCCTAAATTTTTCCGTTGAATTATTGTTTTGTTTTTCAAATATTTCCAACTGTAATCACAGCTTCATTAATTGATTAAAGGGATTCTGGTGTAGCTGTCAAGATCTGAAATAATTAAACAGAGTGTAATATTAAGAGGGTTGGAATTGGGTCAGCTTAAGGTCAGCTGTTAATTTGGGTGTAGTCGAACTGCGCCATTTATAATACTGGGGACAGAGATGCTCTGAAGGTCACAATAACCCCTTTAATCCTCAAAGCAGAACCTCTCACATTCTAATTTGTAAGGTTAAGTTGTAGGACTACAGTGGGATGCATATGTCCCTTCACGCTCCCACAAGGGATTTAAATAACTGTTCCAACCATTTCTTGTATTTTCCATTGGCGTAGCTAGACGGGGGCTAGGGGAGCGATCGACCTTTCTGCCCTTCTTTACCGCGACCCCTGTGCTATACTATTCAATACCAAATACGAGTATTATTAAGATAATTGAAAATTTGGAAATAAAGATTTGTGTAACGTCTGCACTGTCTTTGTTTTTTATGTTAATTCGCCGCTCTGCTCATTTTTCAAAATCATCTTTTGCTTATGCCACTCGGGCTCCATATTAAAGTCAACATATCGCTTTTTTGTTGATTTTTTTCTCTTAAGACAGTAGGCCCCCTCGCCGCTTCTTCATGTATTTCTTAAGATTTATATAAAGTATTCAATCTGTGCTCTATCTCTATTTTCATTAACGCTATAAACTGAATCTCGCCCTCTTCACCCTCATATGCTAGCTACGCCACTGGTACTTTCTTCCGGTTAGTATAAGTTGCATGGCTTTAGTCCCATAGACATCTACTCTCTCTCTATATGTTTCGATAAACTTTGATAAGCCGGTATTCTCCATGGTGAAACATGAAGCTTATGTTTCTTTATTGCTCTGGGTGCCTAAATGGTACACGACCGGAATACGTCAAAAAGCTGTCAAAGTATATTACAAGTGTGAAAATGCGTGGAAGGGCACTCAAACATTTGAGACTCGGTAGCAAGGACTTGGGCTTCCAGAATACTGAAATGGCGATTTGAGCTATAAAGAAACATATGCAAAATAAATAGAAACAAAGATCGATTAAGCGAATCAACATGTGTGAGTTTGTTGTTCCACTCACGACCCAACCTTGTTAAGATTTAGAGTGCAGGAGACCGTTGTAGATTGGTCGGGGAATCCTACACTGTCCAACACGTCTTATACTGAAGCAATTTTGTAAATAGGTACATTGGGGAGAAAGAAGCATTAATCCAGTCTTACGTCTTTCACCTAACAATAGGTTGAACTGAGTTCGAGCAAAAACAGGCGGTTAGAGGATGCTTCTCTCGATCTTACTTCAACTTATGTGAAACACTGTTTAGTACTTGTTTCTTCCCAATGTACCTATTTTGGATATTTTTCCGGTATGTAGTTAGTACACCCCATTTGCGCTTCAACAGTAGCTCAATATCGAATCAACGGAGCTAGTGTAGCCCTGCAGATTGAACTGTCACGCCACGAATTTCTTTCTAGTGGAAACATGGCCTAAGAAATTTTTTTCCTTATTGTTAGATTTTTGAATCGAAGTTTTGTTCTAATTAAAAAACAGGACATTGCGGAGCTCTGCTTGCCTAAGTTTAAGGGCTGCTTTGAATGAGATTCTCCTTTAATCTGGAAATTCTAATCATGTTTCTTGTTAAATATCGAAGTTTCTTTCTTTGCTTATCCTTTTGGCAAAATGTATTTTTTTTTGTCTTCACTACTCTCTACTGTAATATCATTTCCAGCCAATCCATCTCTTAAATAATAAGTTGTGGTGTAATCATCTTCTATATTAAAGACTATTTGTACTGTATCAGCTCAAATAATGTTCAATTTAATAAGGTAAGTCGTTTAATATTGACGGAACTGTCCCATATCGGTAGTACCTAAAGAAGTTTATTTCTAGCATTGCAAGCAGGTTTAAAATTTTTTTCATCTGCGATAAGAACTTCACTAATACTATAGAACAGTGGTTCTAAAACTCTTTCTGTCACCGAACGGTTCAAAATACATCTTCCAACATGAATTCTATGGTTACTTTTCATTCGTTCACTATCAATAAAAAATTGGTTTCTGAGATTTTTTGTGGAACCTCTGCAAGGTCTTCATAGAGCCCCTTAAGATTCTACAAAACACAATTTAAAAATCATACTACTACCTTCTTAGAAGAGGAGCGAAACTTTATGGGTCGATTCATAGTCGGCCTAGAGAATGGAAGCAGGGAAAGAAAGAGTATGTGCTCCCTGTTAATTTTATTAGAATCGTAGGTAGATGGGTTCGTTGAGGATTAAGGGGTGGATTTTGTGGAAGTGTGTGAACCCAATGTCGAGAGGCCGGGGATTTAACTGTAGGTCTACACTTGCCTCATGTAGGATCTTCTAAATCAACAAATGATCTTGCACTCTTTGTAGGACTTGTAGGAGACGATTTCCCTACTTAGGAACCAACGCGCTAGGGTTCAATAGAAATTTGGTTTCTGCGCTTTTCCACGGAACACAGTTTAAGAATCCTTGCTTTAGAAATTGTATTCTCCACAACTCAATTCATTTTTGCTTTATAATTACCAGATTTAGATATTCACCTTTTCCAAGAATTTAATCGTATTTTATTATGTCTCCATAATAATAATATGTAGCGTAACCGTTTTATTAATTATGATTATTTGTTTTCCTGAAATTGTTATAGTTTTGGGGCCAATAAACGGATCAGTACGTTTACGTATAAATCAAAAACCCGAATTAGATACACCCGAATATAGTATACCAAAAATATTGTTAAATTTCAATATGGATAAATTATTTATTGGTGTTAGTAAAGCACAATATCGTGATTTAATAGCATTAGGTGATTCATTTGATCGTATGAAAAAATCATTACCATATTTGAAATATCGTCCAAATGTTACTAGTTATCATGGACATTATAAAGAATGGTGGCAATATGCATATAAATGCATATTAGAAGAAGAAGTACGTAGACGTCGACGTAATTGGAATTGGAATCATATATATGAACATCGTAATTTATGTCGTGAATATGGTGATTTATATAAAAAACAATTAAAAAAAATTATGAAAGGTGATGATAATAAAAAAATACAAGAATGTGAAGATAAATTAGATGTATTTAATATTGTTTTAATGCGTCAAAGAATTGAATTAGAACATAAACGTATTGAAGATATACAACCAAAACAAACAAAAACTGGTTGGTTAGGTTGGTTATGGAATAATCAATCAACTTCTATTGATGATGATGATAATAATGATACAAGTGATGGTGGTACAATTTTAAAACAATTTAAACAATCTATGACACCTGAAGAGAAACAACGTTTATTTGAAGCAATCGATTATAAAGAAAATGCAGGACCAACAGAATATCCAAACGAATTTATCGATAAATCTTGTACATTTATATTAAAAACATTAGAAATTGAATTACGCGATGATGATGCTACAATACCACGAATTTTATTTACTGAATTAATTGGTGTTAAATGTCGTTTAGATACTAGAGTTAGTTCGAATGGTTTATTATTACATGCTAGAATTGATGAATTAACAACATATGGTTTACAACAAGATACATTAATACCACATATAATTAGTTCAGATATTGATATAAAAGATAATGGTTTATTAGATGTAACATTTGAAATGAATCCATTAGATAAAAGTTGTGATCAACGTATTAATTTAATTGCAAAACCATTAAAAATTATCTTTGATACAATAACAATAAATAAAGCAATTGAAATATTTAAAGTACCATCAGCATCATCATCATTAGATCAATTATCTGTAGCAGCTGATCAAGGTTTGATGAATTTTAAAGAGAAATCATCAGTTGGTTTACAACATATGATTGAATCACATTCATTTATTGATGTTAATATTGATTTACAAGCACCATATATTATAATACCATATAATGGTAAATATACAACAAATGAGGATGTTTTAGTTATTAATTTAGGTCGTGTTAGTTTTGTATCATTGAAACGTGCAAATTTAATAAATGTTAAAGAATTACATCAACAAGGTAAAACAAATCAAGAAATTTTACAAAAAATGATCGAACAAAGTTATGATCAATTTAAATTAGAATTAACAAATATACAAATATTAATTGCACAAAAACAAGAAGATTGGTATAATTGTATAAAACAACAAACATTAATAACAAATATGCATTTATTAAATCCAGTTAATTTACATATAATTTTATCGAAATGTTTAATAAATGATGATCCTAGATTACCATTAACAAAAATTAATGGTGAATTACCGATAATTGATTTAAATTTATCTGATGCTAGATTAATGTTAGTATTAGCAATTATAACAAGTTTAAAATTAACAAAAAATGATACAACACCACCACCTGGACAATTGAAAAAAGGTGGTGATCTACAACGTTCTAGTACATTAGTATTGAAATATGTTGAAATGCAAGATCGTGCAAAAAAAATGTCCGATAAATTACCAACAACCACTGATAAAGATCAATTTGTACAATTTACAACATTAGATATAAAATTTATAATGTCTAGTAAGTTGATTCTCTATTTTGTTTATTTTTTTTTAAATTATTTAATTTTGTATAATTTGTAGAAGTATCATTAAAATTAGTACATCAAGAAACAATCGATTCACCAACTACAGATTTATTATCATTTAGTGTAAAAAATCTCGAATGTTATCTATTACAACAAACATATAATACAAAAATTAATTTACGTTTAGGTGGTATATATTTACAACAATATCGTGATAATAATGATATAATTGATATTATATCAACACCAATAACATCAGATGATCAATATTTATTTAATGTATTATTTTTACAAGTTGATAAAAATTCACCAGAATTTCAAACAATTTATAAATTATGTGAAAGTAGTTTATTATTAACATTTACAAAATTAGATATTATATTACATCAAGATGGTTTAATTATTTTAATGAAATATATTAATGATTTACAAACAAAAATGACAAATATAATAACAACAAATCAACAAAATATTGATGTTGAATTGGATCGTATTGGTTCAACAACAAATAATGAACATACATTTGGACGACAATTATCTACAATTAGCGAAACATATAAAATGGCAAAATCTGGTAAGTTTTGTGTGTATGTGTGTGTAAGAGATAGAGAATGTCAAAAAGTTCCTACAGCATGGGGAATTGTTGCCTGTTTATTTAAAGGAAGCTTAAGTACGATTCAGATCTATTTTTAACACGGCAATTATGTGTAGATTTTCTTTCAAAATATCGCTGAAACCACACACAACACAAAGCCTATAATTGCAGAAATTCGCTTAATCCGATAATCGGTTTGCTCCTGGTCTGAGGCCGTTTAATCAAATGGCTAATTCAAAACTAGGTATCCACAATCCAATCTGTATAGGTCTACACTCTCCGATCCCAGGTATCTGATCAAAAGAGTAAGAAGCTCACATTTTAAATCTTTAAGTGGGTATTTCACCCTTTAAAATCAAATTTCCGCCAATATAAAAAAATACGGGTCGCTTATTTTTTTGAGTTCTACAACACATGTGAAAACGAACAAAATCGGAGAGGAACACCTACCTAACCTTTCTTGTCAGTAAAATCGGTAGAGGGTGCCGTAGGAGTGTAGTTAGTCGAATCGGTGTCTCGGCGTACGTCTGGAAAGTTGCCATCGCCGTTCATTCATAAAAGTTTCCAAAGTGTATCCAATCCCAGGTTTGCCGAGTAAAGGAGCACAAAGTTCAGTAGAATCGGTGGTAGAGGCCCTATAAAGGATTTCTACTTGCGATTCTTCTACGGATGAGGGAAACTTTGCCAAAAAAGAGTGCAACAGGAGTGACAGAACCTACTGGCGCTACAGTTGCTTAATTGCTGAAGTATTGAAGCTACCTTTGGAGCTGCTCTGACATGAGTGTATCCAATCCCAGAATTGTCTGTGTATAGGTCCGTGAGGCTCAGCTAAGGTGGTAAAGGAGGTGTTTTTGTAAATACGGCAATAGAATCGTGGGGATGCAGATGAACCGTGTTCCGTCGCCAAAAGATAGGGTGCGAGGGGTGGTAGCACTAAGTAGAACTGACAGGATAGGGTTGACCGATAGGCGAGGCTGTATTTTTTTTCTCTAGGAAACAGAGTTTGGTATGCAAATTAAAATGGTAAGGAAACCCAATGGTGGTTGGATAGGCCGAAAAAAATCGTATTATCACCTTCCTGGAAGAGGGGTGAAAAATTTGTTTGTTTGTCGGTTCACCGCCAGCCAATGGAAATAGGGAAAGAATGACTGGATACTAAAGGTCTTTCTGGATCAAAAATACACAGGCTGGTAGCAGCATGCTCGATGTCCGGTTAGTCGGAGGGGCATTCGCATTAGCCAATAAAGTTCACACGTCGTTATATTTGACTATACACGGCGGACGAGTTGAGAATGTAGCCGTGTCTCCACGGTAGTCTAGTTCTCAACCTGTGTATTTTTGTTCCTGAAATACCTCTACCCGCTAATTTTAGTAGAAGTGATGAAGTGTGTGGGTCTAGTGTCGACAGGCGAGGATTTGACTGTAGGTCTACACTCACCTCGTATAGGATCTTTCAACGCGACAGATGATCTTGTACTGTTTGTAGGAGACGATTTCCCTACTCACAAACCAACACGGTAGCTGTAGCTTGGTCTTGTCCTATACCCGCCCACAATTCCTACATGTAGTCCGACACCCTATTCACGCTTCAAAGGTAGGCTGACAACGACGAATCGGAGCGAGTGTAGTCCTAAATATTGGATTGGACTGTGAATGCTTAGCTTAAGAGAGGATAGTTAAGACGGTGTCTATTGCAATTAGAAGTATTAGCAGGTACTGAATTGTAACTTAGTTGTAGAACGTGATATTTTTCAAATATTTCTCAGAAAATTAAAAAAAAACTACTGAATTCTATGTTGAAAAATTTGTTGTTACCTAAATTTGCTGAAAAAAAAGCACTTTAATATTAAACAATTTCCATACGATGCGAACTTTTTTTTGGGTGGACTTTGTCTTTTTTTTTTGATATTAATCTTTTTTGTTAACTTGTAGAGAAACCATCAAAGGTAAAAAGTAAAGTTGTGGAAACTGTTAAATTCAAATTATCAGCAGCTTTAGAAGAATTGTCAGTAGAATTTGCAACTGATAAATGTCGATTATCGAAATGTGCTGTAAAAGGTTTAGAAACTGAAATTATTATTAAAACACCACATACACAAATTATTGCAAAATTACAAAATATTTGTGTTATTGATTTGAATCCAATAACTTACCATAATATGGTATGTTATTATTATTATTATTATTATTATTATTATTATTATTTTTAATTTTCAATGATAACAAATGATTTGTTGAAAATTTACAGATTTTAAGTTGTGTATCTGAAGAAGGTGCTCTTGATAGTCGTATAGTACTCTACAATTTAGATGAAAATGAAACTGAAAAACCTGATATATCTGTAACTGTTGCAATGGGTGGTTTACGTATAGTTTTCCTTAATTTATTTGTTAGTCGTATATTGGTAAGTTATTCTATTGATTAAGAAAAATATCTTAGAAAAAAAAAATTGACATATAAAATTTTTATTTTAAAGAATTTCTTAAATAAATTCCAAACAGCACAAAAAATGATTATAGAAGCATCACAAGCTGCAGCACAAACAGCCAAAGATAATGTACAATTAGTATATTCAAAAGAAACAAAAATTTCATTAGATATACATATAAAAGCACCCGATATTATTGTACCAAAAGATTCACAAAGTTATGATGCATTATTTATTGATTTAGGTCAAATATTATTATCAAATACATTTTTAAATATTGATATAAAAAATGATGATGATGGAGGACATTGTGTTGTTATTGATAATTTAAAAATGAATTTAAAAGATTTCAATTTAGCTAGAATACAATTAAATGAACAATATAAAACAATAAATGAATGTAAATTATTTGAACCAACAACATTAGATTTTTCAATAAAACGTAATTTATCAACATCATGGTATCGTGGTATACCGGCAATTGATATATCTGGTAAATTAGGTACAATTATGTTATTATTAAGTCAAATTGATTATCAAATGATAATGGATGTTATTGGTAAGAATTTAGGTGAAATTGAAGAAATCGATGATGAAGAACAACCATCATCACCACCACCAATTCAAAATGTTGAAAGTAATTTACCAAAAACAACAACAACAGTTGCTGTATTAGAAACAACAATACCATCAAGAAAATTACAAACAATTGATGAAGATAGCAAATCATTAACAACAGAAATGAGTCCGAAAATTTCAACATTTTTACGTTTTTCATTTACAATTAAAAAAATCGGTATAACATTATATGAAGGTGGTAGTAATAATACACATGATGTACATTCTGGTTTAGCACAATTCTCATTAGAAGGCATTTCAATTAAAACACGTATATTTGATGATAAATCAATGATTGTATCAATGTTATTAGTTAATTGTATATTGGATGATTTACGTGAAGGTGGTGATAATAAGTTTACACGTTTAATATCACGTACACAAGATAGTGACATTGATAACAGTATGGACTCATTACCATCATCATCATCAACAACAACAACAACAACAAACACAGATATACGTAGTATGCTTGATATAACTGTACAAATGAAAGATAATTGTATTTTTACTGATGTTCGTGTATTTAGTTTTACTGTTATATTATCTGTTGATTATTTAATGAAATTAGCGGGATTTTTTAAAATTGAAAATGATGATACTAATCAAAAAAAGAAACAAAACGACGATGTACGTAATGTTAATTTAAATAAAATTAAATCAACAACAATTGATGAAACAATTGATAAAACAATTGAACAACGAAAAACAAATCATTTAACATTACATTTAAAAATTAAAAAACCTGATATTGTTCTAATTGAACATATGAATGATATTGATACTAAAGCAATATTTTTAAACGTAAGTCTATATTTAATTCAATTTAATTGAAATAATCATATACGAATTTTTGTGAATTTAGAGTGAAATGATGGTAAAATTACGTTTATCTGGTGAACATCAAGTTATAAATGGTACAATCAAAGACATACAATTGTATACATGTTGTTATAATCCATCAAAACGTAACGATAGTAAATATGATATTTTACATCCAGTAACAGTAAGTTTAGCTGGATCTACACCAGAAGATAAAGGATTACATCTTGAAGTATAAATAGATTTTTATTCGTTCTGATATAATTAGATAAAATATTAATTTCTTATTAAAATTGTAGTTATTAATCACAGATGTACGTCTATGTGTATCACCAGCTACTATTGAATTATTAAATACTGTTTTAACAACAGCAACAAAAGGTGATACAACAACAAAATCAACAACTGTAGAATTAGAAGATTATTCTGATTTATGGAATATTAAAACGTATCGTAATAAAGATTTTTGGTATCTAAAACCAGGTAATTATTTTTATTATTTTAATATAGAAGTCCTCAAACTTTTTCGCCATATTTCGATTTCAAATTGATCATGTGAGACAGAACTAGACACAAAATATATATAATCTGTTGTCGTTTGTTATAAAAGTGGCATCACTAGGGTAGTGCGGAGGGCGCAGTCCACATCCAATGTTTTCAAACGATTATATTAGATTATAGGGGGTCGTTTGAATTTTCAGCCTTCCTGAACTGCGACCCATCTATTGATATCGCAGGAAGCCAGGAAGGATATCTTTTTAGAAAAGCTAACTATCTCTCTGGGAGACCTTTTGGCCATTTCAGCAAGTGATAAAGTCACACTGCCTAGGTTCGATCCACACCATCTACATCTCTAGTTTTTTGCCCAGTTTTTTGAAATAGTATCTCACAGTTAGGAGTCCCATTACCAGTCTTAGTGCGTTCCTATTTCGCTCGAGAAGCCTTTTAGCCTTCTGAGGCAAATAGTCAATAAACGTCTTTGCCTGCCACCGAAAAAAAACAGACGACCATCCGATTTATAATGAATTAATTGACGAGATTATGGAGATACCTACGACTGACTCTACTAGTAGTCACAAGAAATATCAATTGGGTGTAGCACTACAACCTGCTGCGAGTCCTTGCCTCACTCACTTTCCCTCTCTATCTATCTTCGAATTTCGAATCCCTAATAGGCTACTTGCATCCTCCATCTTTGATTCAGGCATCCTGTTTGGTAGTT
The DNA here is from genome assembly GCA_037414755.1 of Lydus trimaculatus. NCBI lineage: Eukaryota > Metazoa > Arthropoda > Insecta > Coleoptera > Meloidae > Lydus > Lydus trimaculatus. Next base: position 3,082 of record JAZBGY010000428.1, on the reverse strand, counting down.
TTGGTCTTTAAAATTCTAGTAACGTAGCCTACTTATGAATTTGAACTGCGGGCACAGCTGATCTATTGTCCTTAACCCTCCATCTATTGATATCCCAGGAAAGATATTATTTTAGCATAGCTAACTATCGCTTTTCGAAACTTCAGCAGGTGATAGAGTCACACTGCCTAGGTATGTGTTTGACGGTTTCATTGTCCGATCAACACAATCTTCATCTCTCATTTTCTGCTTTGCCCATATGGTGCCCAGTTAAGAGCTCCGTTACCAATCTTAGTTCGTTCCTACTTAGGTCGAAAAGCTTTTGAGCATTCTGAGGCAAATTGTCAATAAACTTCTTTGTATGTCGCATTCCTGGCCAGAGTCTCGAGTGGAGCATTTTCTTGTTCCATTTCCACGTACAGATTTCCTGCCTTATGAGGGTCTTGGCTAGCCCACAGAATGATTTCGGACCTATGAGTGGAGTCGTAGCTCCTGTTCTTGCAGGGTCCTCGGCTATTACGTTTATTGCTCTTAGCTTAGTTGTTTCAGAGATTGACGACATTCCCAGACTCAAGACTGTAGGCCTTTAGAGCTTTAGAGCTGTCGGTCAAGATGTATAATTGTGTGCCTTTGAGGTTTCTTCGTAAATACCCTTTATCGCATGTTTTTATTGCAAGAGTTTCGGATTGCATTGTGGTTGGTGACTTTCCTAAGGCTAAGAATGCCCTATAGTTGAGTCCATATATTCCTATACCAGTCCCATTGTTCATTTTAGATCCATTCATGTACCAGATGGACGATTTGAAATTTAGTGTGCTTATCCAGATTTTTGCCTCTTAGCGGTCTTCCATCACCACATCAAAAGCGATTTCGAAGTCAAATTTCCTCGGCATGATGTTCGATGGTATGACCAGAAATTCTATGCGTATTTGATTCGGAATTTTTTGGGACAGCCTACGGGCAACGAACAAGTTTTGGGCTAATTACAGCAAAATACGCCAGAATTTTCAAAGATTCTGCTCAGTATAATATAGGGTAAAAAGGATCAAAGGGGTAACATGATTATTTACTGTATCGGATGACACCAATGCTAGGAATGCCACTCGAATTAACTCGCGGTTCGAATGAAATAGATCGGGGCCTAGTATTTGGTCCATGGGCCATAAGTTTGGGGACGTTTGCAGTTTAATAGTTCGAGTTATTTAATGATTAATTGTAGAAGAAGCTGTTGAAGCAACTGAAGTGACAACAAAAAAATCAAAAGTTATCCAAGAATTATGTATAATATCAGTACCATCAATAATAATAACATTAGAAGCTGGTGTTGGTAATAAAACATTACCAATGTTATTATTTGAAACTAGTTTAAGTGGTACAGTACGTGATTGGAGTAATCAATTAACAATGGAGGCAAGTTTAACATTATTAATGGGTTATTATAATAGTCGTTTAGCATTATGGGAAGCATTAATTGAACCAGTTGAAATTAATAATAATAATCAAATAAAATTTATACCATGGGAATTGAAAATGGAAATATCAATGAATGAACAAGATGATCTAACAAGTCCTAGTGATGATGATACAGAAATTCCAACAAATACACAAGCTGTAATGAGTATTGATATAATTAGTGAACATAATTTAGAATTAACAATATCAAAAACATGTTTAGAAGTTTTAAATAATTTAGGAAAAAGTTTTGCATCAGCTATTGATACAGAAAAAATTCAAATTAGTGATAATATTGGTCCATATAAATTAGTAAATGAATTAGGTTGTTCAATTACATTATTATTAACACAAGGATCATTTAAAATTGCTAATAATGAACAAAATAATGTTGATGTTGTATTAGAGAATGGTACTGATGTACCATTACAATTAAAACAATCTAATACATCTGATTTACAATTACAACATGTTTTATTATCTAGAAATAAAACAGAAAATGAAAAATATTTACGTATTAAAATTGATTATAATGATTTTATATTAGATTTACCAGTTGTACGTGCTGATAAACGTTATTTCCCATTAAATTATCGTGATGGAAATAATGATAATTGGGGTTTAATATCAGATGTACGTATTGATAATGGTATAACAATAATAACAATACGTAGTATATTGAAAGTTTTCAATCATTTTAATGTACCAATTGATGTTTATTATATGACAAAACGTGGTAATGAATTAGAAGCAATTAAAACAATTAATTCAAATGATTCATTAAATATACCATTAAATGCTGTTTATACACCAACAAATGAATTATTTTTTTCAACAAATAATTATTCAGTAACAACAACACCATATTTATGGAAAGATTTACAAACAAATGTTTTAATAACAAAAAATCTACAATGTGAATCTAGAACAAAAGAAAATGGTAATCAACATTTCTTTATTAAAGCTATTGGTGAAATGGAACAAGTTTTTTATGAGAATACATCAAAACATACTGTTATTAGTACATGTTATAATATACATTTACGTCCATCTGTCTATTTCATTAATTGTCTACCAATTAATATTAATTGTTTTACTGAAGAAACAACAGGTGAAACTACTATAGCACCTGGTGAACAATTAATTCTATCTAATGTAGATCCAGGACAATCTGCTATTATTATTATTGTAATTAAACAAAAACAAAAAATTCTTTTTTTTAATTGTAAATTAATTAAAATTAAATGTTTTTAGTTACCTAATTATTTAGATAAAGAATGGTCTTGTCGTGTGGAAATTGCACAACAACTTAACGAATTCTCAATATGGACTTTTAATAGTTATAATAGTGATATTAAAATGTCACTAGATCTAGGTATGCATGCAATCACAGAGAATGGTTCAATCAAAATGTCGCTTTATTGCCCATTTTGGATGTTGAATAAAACTGGACTTCGGTTAGCATATCGTGTAAGTTGTTTTATTATCATTATTATTATTATTATTACGATATTATCATTACTATAACAATTATTATTGTTATCATTATAAATGCCTCACATATTCCAGAAATCTAAGAAAAGTGAGAAACATGACACCACCGGCAGTCCATTAAAGGTATTTCTGGGTTTGCTGGATTGTTGTTGTTGTT
>JAZBGY010000427.1:0-62969 GCA_037414755.1 Lydus trimaculatus | reverse complement strand
CCCTTCTCTACAAAATGTTCGATCTCGAATCACTGCGACACTTGAGCCACCAACCCTGTATATGAAATAAAGATGAATAAAACTAATTGAACTTGTGGCTATTTAGGTATATATCAATCAATATTTTCAAAATTTAACTATTTGATTGAGAGAATTTCAGAAAATTTTATGAATTGATCGATGGATTACTTGCCTCAAGAGATTCAAAAAAAAAAAAATGTTGAATGTCTAATAACTTTTTTTGAGTGCAAGAAAAACAAAACATTTCCAACTTTCTTTTGGTATTTTATTGATTCCTTTTAAAAGATAAGACATATCTGTCATATGTTATATGTATAACAGTAGATAAGTCGCCCATACTTTATAATTAATTATTGTTTTATAAAAATTAGAAAAGTTACAATTTGCTAATGGCAAACAAAATAACAGCGCAATTCATAATATTTTTTTTTTTTGTTTACTGAATCGAATAATATGGAGATGAGATGAGATTGAAAATAAATCATCCAAGTGAAATATTCTCCAAAATTGGTACGAAATGAATTTTAAATTCTATTAAAACTGATTACACAAAAACAAACTCCATCACACACACACACACACACACACACACACACACACACACCAGAGTTATAGTATAGTTATTAGATAACAACAATTTTGAGACAAACAATAATTAAAAAATTCAATCATATGGGTAGACAATAAAGACAATTTTGCCCTCTTAACGAGTACCACCAATATACAGGACAGGTATATTGTTTAGCTCCTCTGTAGTAAGTACGTACGTGTGTCAGACAATGTGATGAATATAGGGGCATCGACCGATATTTTGTTAATACGATAGATATGTTCATATATGTATTCTCATCCCCTTTCTTTCCCTTCACCCACAAAAACTAAACATTCCAACAATAACAATAACGTACAATGGAAAATTGTCTCCTTAATACACTGTTGATGGTTATAATAATTATAATAATAATAATAATAATAATAATAATAATATGTCAATGTAGTGAAGTGAGTGAGTGAAAATCTAAATAATCACAACTCTTATTATCAGTATAACAACCTACGCAACATTATGATAATAATCAACAACCTTGAATTTTTGTTCTAAACGAAACTTGATCTTATTCCTAGATAATAGGTGAAAATATGCAAAACAAACAGAAATCATCAATCACCATACCAATTGATAACAGACGAATCTTTTGTCTTACAACAGAGAGACGACTACAGGACAAGACAATGTGATTGATTTATTTATTTATTTATTTCAAATGATATTCGGTTTTCTTTTGTTTATACATATTTCCATTATATAGCAATTTACAAAGTCGGTTGAGTCGAGTTGAGTTGCTAGGGAACAACGGAAGTACACTTTATACATAGTTTTTGGTTTAGTCACCACGACACACCACACATGCAGTTGAGGTTAAAGATAACAACAATATATTTATATCAGCAGCAATTGCAAATTATTCATTAATATAGTAGAAAAGAGATATTGCGTAGTATTTAATTTTTTTGTAAATGAGTAATTAATTTGTATTATAACTACACACATTTTCATCTTCTTTCTTCCCCGCCAATTATAATATAATGAAAAGAGAGCATGCATACTACCACCTCAACCAATACTAACCGGCAAGGTAATTTCCAGTAATCATTCAATAAATAATCACTATTGATTATTGTTAATGTAAAAAAATTTTTATCGATTCATAATTAAATAAATAAGAGAAAAAAATGCTTACCTTGTATTAGGAAAGATGGTACACGATATTTAAAAATTAACAGCAATCAACGATAATGGCGTCACAAAGATGCTAAATTATGTATGGTTGTTGATAAAGTGAAGCGCATAACCATCAATGTACGCATGAGCGAACAAAATGTCGACAATGTGACGTCTTGTTTATTAATGCCATCTAGTAGTACATATGTTATTTATTTACAGATATCTTTATTAACAACAACAATAACCGCGAATTAGGACTGCGTTCATAAATGGGAAAGTGTGATGTCAGCTTTCAGTGTTGCTATAGTATTGGGATCCAAACACATACTTATATATAAATATACCGCGCAAGAGAGGTTTCCGACACCAGAAATAGTGGATGTCGCCATTTTGATGCTTCGTTGTCCGAATCGTTAGTTAGAAATTGGAATGTCCCTAGTGAACGGCTACTTTTCGCGCGCGGGACAATTGGAAATGACAGAATTGGAACAAAATGATGCAATTGTAATAAAGGAAATAGAGACACAACGACACTGAAGCATCAAAATGGCGTCGATTCTATCTTCTTTTATTTCCTGCGTCAAACGATTGCGCATATGTTCAAAATCGGTATAGTTATTTTAAGTAGCTGGTTCCAAACAAATCAACTTAATTGAGTGAGCTTATGGATGTTTTGGTTTGTTAGGAACACAATACCATAGCAACAGTGTCATCATATTTGCAGTCTATTTTAAATCTAACAAACAAATTTTAGAAAATAATGAAAATTGAATTGAGTACATTTGTTTTTTTATTCACTCATACAAGTGTAAAAGCCCTATATTTAAGAGAACTGAACCACTTACACTTATCACAAAACAGAAAAAGATTGACAGATTATGTGGTGGAGGACAGTTATTTGGGTGGTCTCCCTTGTAATGTGAAGTGGACGAAAAACACACAGCTTTCAAATTTCCACCACCGTAAGCTGGAACAATTAGGCTTCTGCCCAAATTTTGTGATTTTCTGTTAAACGATAGTACTGCAATCAAAACGTAATTTAAACAACAATTTGATTGGTGCTTTTTTTGATTAAACACATGACATTAGGATAAAGTGACAGATTTTGCTCCTATTTACAGTGCTGCCACTAGTGGTTTTTCAGCGAAGCTGCGATTGGGAAAAGGTTAAATGTTGACCGTATTTATGAACGCAGCCCAATTGTAGCGAATAAACACAATGTCGCCAACATAAAAAATTCAACGATTGTATTTTTTGAAAATTTAACAATGTTTTAAAATTATAATAAATTAGTAATAATTATAATTCAACAAATTATCTGGCAAGATACATTATTCATATACAAAATTATAAAACGATTCATCTGCCAAATTATTCAATTTCATTTTATATTTCACGAATTAAACAATGGAAGGTGTGGATATAAAAATTATTAAAACAATTTTGAATTTATTAAAATTTCAAATTTGAATTTCAGAAGACTTGAAACAATTGGAAATTACGAAAAAAGAATTAACTTTTAAAATACAAGGGATCGAAATGCAAATACAAAATAGTGCTAATAACATAAAAAAATCAAAAATAATGATTCAAGTTGATTTCAACTCATTGTTTTATTATGATAATTTTTTAATTAATTGAATTAATGGATTTTTCAGGAACATCAGAAAATTATTGATAATCTTATCAAACAACAATCGAAAGCCGATTTGGTTTATCAGAGTAGAAAACAAGCAATTGAGAAACATTTAGAACAACTTCCTTTTAGAGATAATTCAAATATGGGTATTAATAAATCTTTTTTTTACATGGGGTATAATGAATTACAAAAGAGCTAAACTAGTTTATTTTTTTATAGAAATATTTAATGATAATCGTGATAAACTTGAACAATTAATATTTGAAATTCAACAAATCCAATCAGAGATTCAAATAAATGAAGAAATCATTGGACATCTAGCAACAATTGCTTAATTCTGCAGCTTTCAACATCTTCTCTTCAATTTGTTCAATTTCTTTTACATATTTTTGCAGATAATCATAATTATTCTTAAGTTCATTATTAGTTTTGTTCAACATTTCTTCTAAATATTGTTTCTTGCGTTGTAAATATTTCAATTTAATTGTATTAACATTGTATCTGAAAAATCAAACAATTCATTATTATTTGATAATTATTGTTCCAAAATAGTCTAACCTGCTAAGTTTTGAAGGTAAACTGTGGCGTTTTTCATCAATTTGAAACTCTTTCCAAAAACTCTCTAATGCTGCTTTCAATGGAACTGTTATCTGTTTTGCTATAAATTCGGTTGTTTCTTCTGGTGATGGTGCAATAATCGTTAAAATTCTACCAACATCCTCAGCACTATAACACAATTAATAATTTATTTCTATATACCTGCGGATATAGATTTATATTTTATATATACTGCCGATGTTGATGTTGATTTGTATACAATGAAAGATAACAATCAGGCCGGGACTGGTGCAATATGATTTCAAAAATGAAAAAACAAAACATATTAAGCACAAATCAAGACCTAATCGTTTATCCATCAATTCTTCTATACAACAACAACAATGTCAATGTCGTAGGATATCGCCATACAAAATACAACAAGAACAAATAATAATAATGAAACGAAATAAAATAAAACAAAATCTTATAGTGCAGGTGTCAAAGTGGAAACAAGAAAGAGCCGTTACAAAGAATTTCAACAAAGCTTAGGGCATTGACATTTCATACCTGACGCCTGAAGGGATCTCGTCCGTTAGCTGCTGAAGAATAGCCAAAGATGATTTATTTTGTTCCTCATTCAATTCATCTCCCATTTTCTCAATTTATCTATTATTTTAAGGATGGTTTAAATTAAATATAAATTGATTCTTAAGTAATTTTTCAATAAAACAATTTATATGAACGTATTCTTTAACTGTGATTGCTTTTTCCAACCGTATTTTGATAAAATTTACCGATAAACTTTTAAAAAGAATTTTCGAGTAACAAACATGCGCAGCAATGGACGGATTGACAGTTGATGATAAAACAGGAAACTATAAAACAGAATAACTTTGATTGCAAATTAATCTAAAAAAATGGAAGAAGAATTAAAAATATTTCTATTTTTTATTCTAAAACAGTTTCTCGATACGCATTTTTCAAACAATCAAATTTCAATTTTTTAGCTGTTTTGGGATTCTTAGTAGTAGTTCTAATAGTTTGTAGTTCATTTATGCTATCATTGATCAGTGGTGCCATATGTATCTATTTCCCGGTAAACATACTGACTTTAATTTAAAATCACTAAGGAAATGCAGAGCTTGATATTATGTAACTCTTGTGGGTTTTATTTATTATTCTGATGTCGAAGAAGAGGATAATTTTTATATTTTATGAATGTTTTAATTATCCGAGAAATATAATAATAGTTCAAAAATCTCGTAGTTCAAAAGTGCGACTAGTAGTTTATTTGTCCTCACTCACATGGCAGTAGTTCATATACATTAAAACACGTGTTTTTGTGTTTAAAAATCTAAATATTTTAAACAATCAACATTTTATTTAAATTAAAATGAAAAAAGCACGTGAAATCGATGAGGTAGGCTACGTTTTATAAATCAAACTAATAAAAAAACCACTAATAATTGTGTATATTGTTCAAGGAAATTACTGAACAAGACGAAGAAGATGATTTTGATGAAGATTTAAATGAAGAATCGACAAAGAAACGTAAAAATCATGTACAAAAGTCGGATAATTTCAAAAAAATCAAATACGAAGATATAAATGAGGAGGAAACTGTTAATAAAACAAAAACAAAATCAAAGAATGATTTGTATAAACCACCAACAGTTGCTGAATTGAAAGAATTGAAAGAAACTGAAACTTTATATAATAATAATCTATTTCGTTTACAAATTGATGAATTAATTAAAGCAATTCGTATTAAAAATAAACAACAAAATGAATTTAACGAATGGTTTAAACGTTTTGAAACAATTATGGAGAAATTACCTGAATACACCGATATTAAATTGTCTGAAATCAAATCGTATAATAAGAAAGAACGTAAACAAGATGGAAAATTGAATTTTTGTCATGAATTGAATAATAATTCAACAACAATTCCAATAAAATGTGATCAAGATTTAATGATGAAATTTTTAAAACCGGACAACATCCATATTTATGGTTTAAATAAAATCAACTCATTACCAGGACCAAATTTAAAAATCAATCTAAATCTATCAATACCGAAAGATTGTTTCCATTCAAAAGATTATTTAAATAATCGTTATTTCGTAAGGAAATACTATTATTTAGCATATATTGAACAATACCTATTAACACAACAAGATATCTGTGAGAAAATCACATGGAATTATCAATTTAATCAACATTTATTGCCGATTTTACAAATTCAACCGAAAGATTTAGAAAAAACATTAATTGAGATTACAGCAACACCCGCAGAGTTTCAATGGAAACCAACAAGATTCCTACCTGTTTGCAATAATGTTCGAGCAAATATCACAGATTTGGTTGATTTTGATGATGATAATGATGATGAAGAATTGAAGAATTCACCAACACCATTCTACAATACATTATTAGCTTACGATTGTATGTTGAAAACAAATTCAATTTATTACGAACATGTTTTAGATGATTTAGAAAATGTCAAAGAAGGCATCAAACTGATCCATGTATGGTTGACACAACGCCAATTAATCAATGTTGGTCATGGTGCATTAACCAGTGATTTATTAATCAATATTTTATTATATTTGATATTGAAGAAAAAGATCAATAAACACATGAGCTCATATCAGGTGGTACGGAATTTTTGGCATGTTTTCACCGAATTCGACTTTATCAAAAATCCGATTACATTAAATGAAGAAGTAAAGCCGGAAATTTTAAATCAATACCAACAAGCATTCAGATTGGTTTTATTGGATCGAAGTGGTTGTTGTAATGTTGCAGCATTTTTAAATATTGATTTTTATAAAAAATTACAATCCGAATCGAAGATTGCATTCAAATTAATCGATGATGGTTGCATACAATCGTTTCATTCATTATTCATATCGAAATTGCATCAAGAATTGCAGTACGATTTAATTTTTTGTATTGAAAGTGATGATGATTTCAATCGAATTCTTGCTACAATTCCTATAAAAGAAAAACTCCAATATTTACCAGATAAATTAACATTAATTATAGAAAAGATTGCATCGATGTTGAAATGTGGTTTAAATAAACGTGCCCTATTATTAGTGCCACATTTCAACAATTCATTGAAACGTATCCAATTCGGTATTACTTTAGATCCAGATTATGCTTTCAATTTCTTGGAAATGGGACCATCTGTCATTGATCCAAATGAGAAGGATTTCCGTCAATTTTGGACACATTTATGTAGTGATCGTCGTTTTAAAGATGGTTCAATATCGGTTGCTGTTTATTTCGAAACAAAAACAATACAAGATAAACGTAATATAATTAAGAAAATTCTCAATTATTTAATTAAAGATAAATTACAATTAACACAATATAAATGTTGTATTTATAATCAATTTGAGAATGTTTTAATTAATAAAAAAATTGAAACACCATTTCCTATTGGTACAAATGAAGAATGTTGTTTGAAAGCGATACAAATCTCTGATGATTTAGGCAAGAAATTGAGGGATTTAAATATGCCATTAGCTATAACTGGTATACAAGGTATATCGGATACGTACAGTTTTACTGAAGCTACACCACCGATTCCAACGATTTATAAAAAAAATAAATTGTTAGTATCTGGAAATAATTTGATTCTAGGTGATGATTATATTCCAAGATACGTGCAACCATTAGAATTAGTTATTCAACTTGGTAATTGTCTTTTTTTTTCTTTTCGGCTATATTTACAATTTTTCTATATGTTTATATATTGTAGAACATAGTACAAAATGGCCAAAGAGTTTGGACGGTTTACGACGGATGAAACAAGCATTCTATTTGGAAATTTCAAAAATATTAACAGATAAATTTAAAATTGTTTCGAATTTACGTCAAGATTACCTAGAAGTCTTCTATGATGGTTTAGTATTCCATTATTATCTGTATTTACCAAGAGAGATAGGTTTGTTGAAGAAAGAAATAACAAATGATGGTATTGTTGTATATAAAGATACACCGGAAAGTGTAGAAATGGAGAAGAGATTGAATATTCTACCAAAAATTGTTGGTGCTTTAAAAGGGTTAATATAAAAGTAAAACTTGTATAATTAGCGAAAAATTTAAAATTATTCTATTTTTTAGAATTCAGTCGCAATATCCAAGTTTTGGACCAAGTACGGCATTAATTAAACGATGGTTACGTTCACAATTAATCGATAATTATCTATTTTCAAATATTGTAATTAATTTATTGAATGCTTCATTATATGTGAATCAATCACCATTTATGTTATCAGCTACACCACAAATTGCATTTCTAAGATTCTTACATTTTTATTCTGAATTACAATACGATATACAACCTGTTATTGTTAATTTCAACAATTCTATATCAAGTAAGTTGGTTGTTGTATATTGCCTCTATAATAATAAAAAATGTGTTTTTATAGAAGAAACTTTAGCAGAAGTCGATAGAAAAATGTTACAAAATCGTGATAGTTGTCCAAATCTATTTATAGCAACACCATATGATAATTGTGAATCATTATTCACGAAATCACGACCATCGAAAGAAATTCTGAGACGTGTCAAACAATTAGCTAGTGAAACTCTCAATTATATTCACACAATTATAACAAAACAACAATTACTTCAAATTAAAGTAATTCTAACAATAAGCTGGTTTTGTTATTGTTGTTGTTCATTGTAATTTTCTTTTACAGCCATTATTCCAACCGAATTTGAACGGTTATGATGTTGTTATTCATCTGAAATCATCAATAAATCCGGTACGTTATCAACAAATAATTAGTGATGAGAAAGAATCGATCATATTTGAAGCGTATAGTAAAAAAGAACATGAGAAGATACCTGTTGTTGATTTTAATCCAATTCAATTGTATTTAAAAGAATTGAGAGAGAATTATGGAAATTTTGCAAATTTCTTTCATGATACTTATGGTGGTGATGTGATTGGTGTTTTATGGGCATTTAAAGCTCTTGAACCTAAAGAATTTAAAGTATGTTGTCGGTATTATTCAACAATTTTTTAGAAAATTTCATTGTTATTTTTGTAGGTATATCATATGAATGGAAGAAAATTCGAAAATGGGAAATTAGTGTTAAATATCGATGGACTTGTTGAAGATTTTTATATTTTAGGTAGAGATTTAATAGAAACTATCGATAAAAAATAGTTATTTAAAGTCACTATAATTAACTATAACAAATAAAATTTTTATTAAATAATCTACAATCGTTTATTTTGCTGTTTTTCTTATATTTTCTATTACAAGTTTATCTGTACTGTATAAATGTCCAATGAGTACCTAAAAAAATAAAATAAAATTACAACCCTTTCAATAAATGGTAAATTGTACCTGTCGCTTGATCATTTCCAGATTTCGTTCGGCTTCTACTATTTTCTCTTTCATTACAGTTTCATCTGTTAAATTCCTATTATTTTTAAAACTATCACGAACTTTTCTTAAAGCATACTGACTAGAAAATTAAAACGTAATATACAGATTGTAAATAATGAATAATCGATTTACCGAAAATTATAAGCTGGCAATTTCTGAGATTCTTTCAATAATGATTTATATAAAGACAATACTTGTGTTTTACTCATATTTAATCGGAATTTCAATTATAATTTTAACGAAATGAGCCTAACCTTTAAATTTGGACTTAACCTCACATTTCTTGTTGGAACACAAAAGTGTACCCAACATTATAACAGTAAAATCCACCAAATAATTGTAGGAAAAATCTAAAGATGGCTCTACAAGCCTAGTTACTATGGTGATTTTCTACGATAATATTTGGCAACACTGTTGACATTATGACAAGAATAAATAATGGCGTACAATAATAACAATAACAACAACAAAAACATGCAATCAAACGATGTTTTAAATTATTATTTAGCAATGAATATAAATAATATTTGTCGAATATGTTTGGAAAGAAATCCAAAATTAATGCCAATTTTTGATCCAGTTAAACCACCACATTTTTCTATCTTAATAATGGCTTGTGCTTCAGTACAGGTAAGTTTTTGATTGTTTCCAACAAATTTTTTATGATTATTTACTAATAATTGTAAAACACATTATTTTAGGTGATTGAAAATGATGGTTTACCACCGTATATTTGTCAGAAATGTATCTCGAAATTGAATATTGCATTCCAATTTAAAACACAATGTGAATCGTCTGATGCAAAATTACGACAATGTTTTGAAAATTTACATCAATTACCGACAAATAATGATATTTCTAGTTTTATTGATGTTAAAAAAGATAATAATACAATGAATTTTATGGAGAATTCCACAACAAATGGTAGTAATGAAATTTTGACTGAAGAAATACAGCAACAACAACAACGGCAAGAATCCAATAATTTACAAAACAATACAACTGACATTGAAGAGCCACAATTACAAACATTACAAAACGTCCATATAGAGCCAAGTACATCATTACATGATTTAGAAAAGAATACATTGAATGAATTGGAATTGAATGATTTAAAGAATGATATTGATTTGAAAGTTGAAGATTTAACATTAATTAATATACAACCGACGACAAAAGTTAATAATCATGTTGTTGATGATGATGATGATAATGATAGTGGTGATAAATTGAAAAAACCAATAAAACAACATCAATGTAATACATGTGGTAAAATATTCCGTACAAAACCCGGTTTAATTCATCATATACGTATACATACAGGTGAACGTCCATATGTTTGTCATTTATGTGATAAACGTTTTATTAATGGTGGTCATTTACATACACATATGAAAACGCATACAGGTGAAAAGAATCATGTATGTGCTGCATGTACAAAAGCATTTGCAACCGCCCAACAATTAACAAAACATACAATTGCTATACATACATCAGAACGTCCATATGGTTGTACGTATTGTCCAAAACGATTTGCTAGTTCAAGTAATTTAAATACACACACGAAAATCCATACAGGTGAAAAGAATTATCATTGTGATCAATGTGGTAAAGCATTCTCAACAAAAGGACAATTATATCAACATATGTTAGTGCATACTGGTGAAAAAGCATTCTTATGTGAATATTGTAATAAGCGATTTTCACAAAAAGCACATCTAATTAGACATTTGAAAACGCATAAAAATCAATAAATTTAACGATAAAATCAACACCAAAATTAAATTCGAAAAAATAAAAAATTGAATGATTTTCATAAAATCTTTAAAATTAATCTGTAAACGTTTATATTAAACAAAAAACAACTTGCAATCATATTCAATCAATTCAAACACATGACTTTTAAGTGATATTTATAAGTATTATTTAAATTATTTTTAATTTAAACAAATGTTAATTTTTATAATTCGTGATAATCATTTTTTGGTTTATTTAAAACAAAACAAAAAATAATTAAAGGGAAAGCCTGAATTCACCATTTGTGATAAGGAACCAAATTATAAGTCTTCCTTGCAGATTTAAATTTTTCGAAAATGTTCGTTTAAGTTGGTGTTTTAATTTCTTTATAATGGAATTATAAAAAAACAATCTTGGTCCTTTCTCCCATAGAATCGGTGAATTTTTAAGGGAATACTACAATGGCAATTTAAGAGATGATATTTATATTAGACATACTGTATGTAATGTTATTATTATTATTATTATTATTATTATTATTATATTATGTATTATAAACAAAATATTGTAAAAAGTAGTTTTATTTTGAAAATGGCGCCAATTTCGTACATAAATAAGCGACATCTCATTAAAGTATTACAATGGAAAATTGCCAATAGAAAACAACAAAATATTACTAAAAATATTTCTTTAAAGTATAAAAATTAAATTTCATGCTTAAGTAAATAAGGTTGTGAGAAACACACTATTTAATTTATTTGTAATTATTGGTTTTTTAAAATTAATTTATTTAGTTATTTTAATTTTGTAATAGTGGCATTATTGACAAATAAGGCGTTTTGACAATTGGCAAATGTCAAATTGTATGACAAAAAGTGGGTAGGTGGGTGTAATTTGTATTTTAACAAGCAAATTTTTGTATAATTGTTAATTTAAATAAAACAATGGTAGACAAATTAGGTTTGTATTTGATTAGAAATATTCACTGATATCATTTACCTGTTATTGATATTAATATAATCCTTGTAAAAAAAAAATGTATACTCTCCGAAAATTGTTGAAGATTATCTATTTCTATTTCTATATTTGTTCATGGTCTAATTATTCTGTGTTCATTCAGTTTAAATTTTCAATTAACTCCATACGAAAGTGTCGACTTTCAAATCCTTCCCAATCTTAATCTATTTCAAACCATACTTCCGTCTGATGTATATGTGTGTATGTGTTCGAAATGTTATCAATGGAAATGTTGATGATTCATTCATAAGAATCATTCATAGAAAAGACGACAAATTACTAATAAATTTCTCCAATATCTCTACATTTAAATAATAATAAAAATACAATGTCTGTTTTAGTGAATAGTGAAGCAAATAGCCGACGAATAGCAATGGTGGAGAATTGCTTCGGTGGTTCTGGACAGGTATATTTCTACATACCAGATATATATTTTTTTAAATCAAAAAATGTTTAATAAAAAATTGTGTAGCCTTTAGGTGTGCCAGGGCGTGTATTGGTTGGTGAAGGTGTTTTAACGAAAATGTGCCGTAAAAAACCAAAAACACGTCAATTTTATCTATTCAACGATATATTAGTGTATGGGAATATTGTTATTAATAAAAAGAAATATAACAAACAACATATCATACCATTAGAAGAAGTTAAATTGGAAAGTTTAGAAGATGATAATCGTAATAAAACATTATTTTAATTTCACAAATTATCGTTTTTATTGTTGTTGTTATTGTTGTAGAATATAAGAATGGTTGGTTAATACGTACAGCTTCAAAATCATTTGCTGTTTATGCTGCTACAGCTACTGAAAAACAAGAATGGATGGCACATATAAATAAATGTATTGAAGATTTATTAAGAAAAAGTAATGTGATACACACACATTTTATTCCGATTCGAGGAAGTAGTTTATTTCATTAAAATCTGTTTATAGGTGGTAAAAAAGCAATTGAAGAACATGCAGCTGTTTGGGTACCAGATGGAGAAGCTCCTGTTTGTATGCATTGTAAAAAAACACAATTCACTTTAATTAATAGAAGGGTAAACTACATTATTATCCATTTTTATAATCAATTTTATAGTAAAATTTGTTGTAGCATCATTGTAGAAAATGTGGAGCTGTTGTATGTGGTCCATGTTCAAATAAACGTTTCCTATTACCAAATCAAAGTTCAAAACCATTACGTGTATGCCTTCATTGTTACGATTTATTAACATCGAAAAGTAATAATACATCATTGGATAATTCACATAAAGGTTGTTATCTAATAATTATTGATTTCTATTATTTGTTTAAATTATGATTTTTTTTTATTATAGATGCTGATTCATCTGGTGAAGAAGATTCAGATGATGATGATGAAACTAATCGAAATCAACCCGAATCTCATGATATGGTAAGTAGAAGACAAACATTTGTAGTTTTCTTTCATATAAGTAGGGGTGAATTTCAATTAAATTGTGTTCGAATATTGAAATTAGTTTCAGAGCCATTGCCTTGGTTATACATGATGATAAAAATTAAAAAAAAAAAAAAAACGAGTATTGTTTTATAAAATTTGTTCTTTCGTAAGTGGATTGTTTTTTTTTTGTTGCTGAATTTTTAACAATAATGGTGTTGTTTCGTAATTAATTTTAAAAAAGTTGAGTTTCTCCTTAAGTAAAATTCTAATAAATATTTGGTGCATTACAATATTTTTAGAAAAATTTTTTGCTTTTTAATCAATTAATTATACCTACAATTTCGTACAAAATTCTAAATGCTCTTTGTATCATTGAAGCAAATTAATTTTTAGAGCATAAAAGCAGATTGTAGATGATTTTTCAAAAATTTCTCCACAATTTTCAACAATTAGAAACTATTTTACACTTAATTGTTTATCGTCGAAAGAAAACAACGTAAAAACCTTGACCTTTCTTTTGAAAATAATTAACGACGACATTGAATCACAAACTACCTAATTCTACAAATATGTGTGTTTCCCATCACATCAAAACAATCAAAATTTCAATAAATTATGGAAAACATTTAAAATCCAATATTACAAGGTTTGTTAAAAAGTAGGACATTCAACAACTAACTGACCTTCCTCATTAAATGTTTGATGGTAAAACAATAAATACTGGATACTTTCTCTGGTTCATTGGATTTGATGGGTTTTTTTGTGTGTGTAATTTTGGTATTTTGCGTAATTAGAATAGTCGTTTAACTGGCTTCTTTTTAATTAATTTGCGTTAAACGGAATAAACAATAAAATCAGAAATTCAATTATTCAACAACAAGGATAATTATATTATTGTTTGTTTATACGTTCCGTACGACCTTTACTTATTGTTATAAATTATAAATTATTGGAAAATATTTGAAATAATTATTTCTTTTCAGCCAAAATTCTATGGTGACAATGAAAAAACCGACGAAGTCCATCAACAATAATTGTAATAATATTATTAATAATAATAATAATAAGGTTAACAATGAAATTAATATCAACATTAATTTATATTTTCCCATCTATTATCAGTTTTTTTTTTTTCTAATTAATTAAGTATGTACAATATGAATTAATGTTGATCAATTAATTGAATTAAATTATAAATAATATGAAAATATATTTTTAATATGGCTGTTGTTTGCAAACATTTTTATATAAAAATCATCATTTAGTTAAATAACACAAATTATCACCTAATTTGTTATTATTATTATTATTAATAAGATTATTTTTATTTAATTTAAATTATGGATAAATGGTCGCTTATTCTGTAAATATTAAAAATATATAAGTTGAGTTTATTATTATTATTATTATTGAAATTAGTAAGAATGTAATTATATTTCACCAATTTTTATTTTTCCATTTTATAAATTTTTAATTTCCAATTCCATTATTATTGTTATTATTATCACAAAATAAACGAAATTTAGCAACTGTGATATAACTTGGCCTATAAAATTAAGTAAAAATAAAAAGTAATCATTAAATAATTCTCATACAATAATTCATCACAGGTTTAATTACCATAAAAAACATATTTTTTTTTGTTCTTGTTTTTATCTTATTGATGTAGATTTTTTTTTAATTTTATTTTATTGTAAAAATTAGATATGATGGGGGTGATTTTTTTTTTTGCTATTTTTCGATTTCTCATATGGTAAATGGAACTGAATCTGATTCATTGATTTTGTTTTATTTTGGTCATTCTCATTTTAATTATAACTCAATACAATGTAAACATGATGCAATTATACACACAATTAAATAATTTACAATAAAAAAATATTAATGTTTATCCTAATGACCTTTTTGCTAATTTTTATTGTACAGTTGCGTCTTTACACGCTAAAAAATCGTATAAAAGGAAATCGAGAGACAAATGTAATTGTTACAAGATCCAGCTAAATTAATGTTGAAATGGGTAATTTTGAGCCAAAAAATCGATGATCTTTTACGCAATAATGTGATCTTCATATTATATTTATCTTGTTTAGATAATTGTTTATAACTTTGATATTTATTAAATGTTTAAAAATAAATAATTATTTATAAATCTTAAAGATTTTTATACATAAGTGGTTATTAAACAATAATCTTTCATGTTAGATTCTCATCAAGGTTATTTCACCAGGATATTATGGTGATGTGATTAAAATTCATCGAATTACTTCCTAAAATGTTGCAGCATCTTCACATCAAACAGGTTTTCTATTAATTTTTCAACAATCAATTCTTTATATTTTAGTTCTAGTGAGATGTGTGTGGTAGATAGTGTTCTGTTTTGTTTTTAAAGAAAATACAAGAAAAATGTCACAATCTACAACCGATTTAATATCGGATTCTGTACAAGATCTACCACATTCAAAACAACAACAAAATGGAGCAACAACACCAACAAAAACATTCAAAACAATGTCAATGAAGGAACGTTGTATTTATATAAAAGAATTGATAACAGTTGAACCATTATTAGCATCATATTTTATGGCAACTGTATTTTGTAAGCCAGCATTAGATGCTTTAGAATTGGAGAAATCATGTCGTGTTAATTGGAATTATAATGATACAATATGTGATGCAATATTGAATGGTGAAAATCAAAAATATATGATTGAAAATAGAAATATACAAAAAACTATAGCTAGTGTACATTCATGGCAACAACCATTACAAAGTATTATGCCATTAATATTAGTTTTATTTCTTGGTTCATATAGTGATCGACATAAAATACGTAAACCATTTCTATTATTACCAATATTAGGGGAATTCTTTGCAGTTGCCGGTTGTATATTATGTGCTATATTTATGAAAATATGGCCATTAGAAGTATTAGGTATTGCACAAACTGTTATACCATCATTCTTTGGTGGTCCTACAATGGTAATAATGGCCGTTTTTGCATATATAGCTGATGTTAGTACATTGGAAATGCGTACATTACGTGTTGGTATTGTACAAATTGTTTTAAGTGTTTGCCATCCAATTGTACAATCATTTAGTGGTATTTTATATAGTCAACTTGGTTATGTTGCTATATTGGGTATTGGTGGTGGGTTCCTTCTATTTGGATTTCTACATGGTTTATTCTTTATTAAAGAACCTAAAATACCCGATTTTAATTCGAAACAATCATTTTTAATTGATGCTTTCAATCCAACATATGCATTAGAAACATTCAATTTATTATTGAAGAAATCACCAGAAAAGAGTCGTGTTAAAATACTATTAGTATTGTTTCTATTTTTTATTTATAATCTTGTAGTTGTTGGTATGTTTGATATTAAATTATTCTACAATTGTTTTAAATATAATTTTCTAGGCGAAGGAAGTGTCGCATTTCTGTATATACAAAATATTTTCCAATTGACTGTTGTTGGATTCAGTTACATATCGACAATTAACACCATCATCCATTTGATTGGTAAATTATTTGTTGAAATCAATATTGCAACAATATAAACAATTTTGTTTTATAATAGGAAATGTGGTTGGTATCTCGTTATTTACAAAAATTTTAAATTTACACGATCTGATCATATTGACTTTATCATTATTTGATAAAATTATAACAAATGTAATACTTGGTTTAGCAAATACATTAACATGGGTGTATGTTGGTAATTATTATTGTTTTTTTTTTTAAAAAAAAATTACCATTTGAAGAACAATCAATATTTTTTAGGTAGTTTTGTTAGTGTTATAATGGGTTTAGCACCGATGGCTATACGTTCAATGGCAACTAAAACAGTATCAGAAGATGATTTAGGTAAAGCGCAATCATTATTCAGTATATGTGAAGCGATAAGTCAAGCTATAGCTATACCATTTTTCAATCAATTAATTTATATTAATACAATAGAAACGTTCCCGGCTGCATTCTTTTTTGTTGGTATACTATTTTATATAGTTGCAATCACTGTTGTTTTGTAAGATTTTTAGAAAAATAGCAACAAACCAATGTAAATATTGATAAAATATGAATTTTTCCAGTGTATGGTATTTGTATGAACGCAAACAAATTAATAAAACTACAACAACAACAAATGGAGTACATGAGAAGAATGTACCTTTAGAGGATCTTGTAACACACATATAAAGTTAATTAGTTATTAACATAATTTGACAAAATAATAATAAATTAATTATGATATAATTTAATAATCAAATGCAAGTTTTCTGGGTGTCATGAAACGTTTTATATCATCCTCAGTAATTTTAGCTCTACGTTCTTGATGTTGTATAACAATCGGTGTTAATAATTCAATTAATATCTTTTTTAATTCACCAGTTAATAATGCACCACTACTATAATCTTTACGTATTTGTTCTAATTTATCATCATCATCTAAGAAGAATGTTAAATATTGATATGAAATATCAATATCACAATTACCACCAATACGACGATGTTCATCAATTGTTGTTTGTCCACCACTAAATGCATGTTTATTAATTTTATTTTTTAATTGTTTCGGTGTATCACATAAATAAATTGTTGAATTTGGATCGGATGCTGACATTTTTGTTTTTGCACCTTGTAATGCTGGGAAAAATCTTGAATGTAATAATGCTGGCTTTTGATAACCTAATTTTGGTGTTATATCACGTGTCATACGAAAATATGGATCTTGATCAATTGCACATGGTATTAAACATTGTAATTTTTTTTGTTTAAATATATGTGGAAATGATGTTGATAATGCTGGTGTTGCTTGTACTGATGGAAATGCAATTTTACCCATTACTGTACTATCATCAAAACCAAAAATACCTTTCACTTGATTGAAAGTGACACATTTTTGAATTCTAATCATATTACGATAAAATTCCGGACATTGTCTGTAAATAAAAAGTGCA
Source organism: Lydus trimaculatus (assembly GCA_037414755.1). Lineage (NCBI taxonomy): Eukaryota > Metazoa > Arthropoda > Insecta > Coleoptera > Meloidae > Lydus > Lydus trimaculatus. The sequence goes on along the minus strand of JAZBGY010000427.1, from coordinate 44,519 downwards.
TAGATACATGTTTCTTTTAATCATTATCTTATCAATGTAAGGTTGTATAGGTAAGTATACGTATATAAAATCACCTTAAAATCAAATAATACTAACCCTATATAATCTAAATTTGAGAAAATAAACGTTTTGTCTGGATCAAATCCAATAGCAATGATATCTTTAACATTTTCAATGCACATCTTTTGTGCTTCTTCCATTTTCAAATCTTTCCATAAGAATTTCTCATCATCCGTCATTTGTATCACTAATGGTACATTAAAAACATCTTGTAACCATTTACAAAATACAAATGGTATTAAATGTCCCAAATGCATTGAATGTGATGATGGTCCTCTACCAGTATATAAATAAAATGGTTTACCATTTTCATATTGATTTAATATTGAATGCATATCACGATGTGAGAAAAATATACCACGTCTTAACATATGATGTGGACATTGTCCTGTTACTTTTTCAAAACGATCTAATAATTCCTGATCAATTTTATTTGAACCAAATCGTTCTACAAATAACCAAAAAGAACATTAAATATAAATAGAATACAAATTATAATAATTTACTGATTAATTTATCATAATCAACACCAGTTTCAGCTTGACCAACCACATTCCATGGATCAACAATATCATCATTTCCATCTGAATTTTTCTCGTCAACATTTAAATTCTGCACATTATTAATTAATTCACTTGTCATCTTTAATTTTCGTTAATCTAATTATAACAATAATAATAATAATAATAATACTGCCCTTTACAATAAAATTCACCAACGTGTCGGTAAATTAGGTTAGAAATTACGTCAGATTTTGACATTTATAGGTAATTGTCATTTATCCCCACCAAAACTCATAAGTATTGACAAAAGTACATTACGAGACAAAAGCAACAACAAAAATAACTGTAATATACTGGGATAGTTGGTGTTTACGTTTTTATAAACGCAATAAGGGGCGTGGCCCAGTCAATAATGAGCGTAGTTATATAAGCGTTAAAAAACGAGCAGGAATGAGCCAACAAACATTTGCAAACAAATATATAATTTATATATCTTTTACCATTGTACTGTTCTCCAATACGATTAATTAAACTTGTAGAAGACATTTAGAGAAAATTTAGTATTATTGTAACTATTCCTCTTGAATTACGCACCAAACTATTCACAAAACACCAACACTTTTACACAACATTTACGCTATACTACGTTCACTCTACACATACGTTTGTAAGGTGGAACCGATACATATTCACATCTTATTTCATCACTGCATCCACAAGTACGTTATCCATCCCACTCTGTACCCCTTAAACCCTTACGTAGGAATGTATGTGTTTTGTTGTTATCAAAAAAAAAAAAGACAATGTAACGATTTGATAAAAAGAACAGAGAGTTGATGCATTTTATCTATTTACATATTTGCTATTTTTTTCGAGTAATAATTTCGAATTTCGCGCCATTTATACAATTTGCCAAAGATCAGGTTAAATCAAATAAGAGTGTCATTGCTTGCTATTGATTATAGTGGTGTAATGATAGAAATAAATATTAATTCTGATAAAAATATTTATTGAAATTTTAAAACTTGAATAAAATTGACGAGTCGCTTATGAGTTTTGTGGAAATTGTTCTTTGGAATGTACATACATTTTTATAACGGCGCTATTGAACAATGCGCAAAAGCGGAAACCAGCTGTTTTGATTGTCAAAGAAAATAACAGAGTGAGCACGTCGCATTTAATGGACATCAAAACAAAGGTCTATCTAGTTCATCAATGTGTGTGTAACAAACAAACAAGCAAACATTTAATGAAAATAACAATTTCTTAAATATAATTATTGAGATATAAATAGTTTGTATATGTGTGTATTATATGTGAAATCGAATTTATAAACAAAAAAAATGGATAAACTAAATTTTTCATTTGATTTTGTTAAGAAGCACGTTGGTAAATTTTTATTAAAACGTTACCTCAGTGATTTTGTTGATGGTGAAATTGATCAAAATCAATTAGCATTAGATATATCGAATGGTACAGCACAAATACGTGATATTCTATTAAATGTTAATGTGAGTCAAATATCAAATAATATTTATTTCCATCTATTTTGCATATAATAGAAGTTGATATGATGATGATGATGGTGGCATAACATTGACACGTGCATATTTTTGTATATATTTTTATACGTCTCGAGGTCGATTCGAATCGAATTTTTATTTCATTTATAAATCAAACATAAACATAAAACGTTAACAAATTTGAATTATCGTTATTTGTTTTCTTGATTTAGAAGATAAAAATGACAAAAAAAAGTCCTTGCTCTTGACAATACATACAGTCAGAAATTACGACGTCAAAAGAAATTGAAACACTTGTATTTTATTTATGAGAGATGTCATTGAACTGTTAGCCCACAATAGAGTAATAAAAGACGAATTCATTATTATTATTATTTAAAAAAAAAGAAGATATGTGTCAAGGACAAGAATATCATCATCATCTCCAAAAGTTGGCAAAACTTCTAAAATTATCTCTAATACAATGTCCAAACATTTGCAAATCTCTCTCTCTCTCTCTCTGTCACTATACGACTGTATTTCTTTGTTTGCAATTTTTAACAGAACACCATGAGAATAAGGGTAGTTTGACGAAGGGTTGTCACCTATCTACCTGCTTGGCAAGGTCAACAATTCATTTTACAAGGCCGTTTATTGTTGTTGTATAATGTTGATAATGATTTCGAAATATTAATTGCTCAATTTTCCAATTAATGTCTTTTTTAAAGAACGACAAAGATCATGCGAAAGTGCGTCAAATTTCTTAAAATCTCTTCATATAATTCATAGGAATTGATTGTTTTATTTTAAATTATTATAGTACAACTATAATGACTTGGCGGAATGTAAAGTTTACACAAGCACGGCACACACTTATTGTTAATGTTGCTACATTGTAACAATATCAGAGCTTTTTTCCCTTTTGAAAGGAGAATTTGTCCCTACCACAAATTGTTCAATGTTTGCTTTATTATCAAGAAAATGTACTAAATCGACATATTCTTCCTATCTAATATCATAATCGTAACTGTTTCATATTAATTAGATAATCAGAGGCTTTTCTAGAAGTTTTCCATATAGTAGGATCTTACAATTAGAGCTTCCACTTTTTGATTGTCTAGAATTCTCTATGCGATATGTATGTGGACATATTTGAATGCTAAAAATTAATCTTTCTTTCATTTCTAGGTGCTGAATGATCGTATCAATAAAGAGAATCTACCATTTGAATTCATTGAAGTACATATAGATTGTTTACATATACAGATATTATGGAAGGAAGGTTTCAGTCAATTAGAAATAACAAATCTTAAAGTCACTTTACAACCAAAAGAAATCTGTGAACCTGGTATTTATTATTTATTGTTTGTTGTTTTTTGTTGTTTTAATAAAATATTGTTTAGCTACATCAATGCTTGAATCAATGTGGCGATCAATGACAAGTTCCTTACATTTAGCTGAAGATTGTATTATGGAAGAATTAAATGAAACACCACAATCATCAGAAGGATTAGCTATGTTCGCCCAAACTATAGATTCAAGTAATTAATTCATTTCTCTTCATTTTTATAGATATTATTATTATTATTTATTTTACAGTTTTCAGCAAAATTAGAGTGAAATTTATTGATTCAATTGTACGTTTGCAATATTCACCAGTTGATAGTCCTGTTGGTATTGGTTTAATTTGCAATATTAAAGAGTAAGGTTTTTGTTTTTTTGTTAAATTTTGCGAAAACTAAATAAATATTAATTCAAATTATTATTAGAGTAACATATAGAGATGAAGCTGGTAATGATCCATCAAAAGAAGAAATCACCGATCCAACACAAACGAAAAATAAAAACTATTTAGAATATTCATATCGATCTAGAACAGTTATAATGAATGGTGTTAATATTGCAACTGTTGAATCAACATTACCACCAATACAACGACCACCATCAATAATAACAATACGTACACCAGAAGTTTATGATGAACGTAATCAAATTTATAAATTACGTATAGAAAATGGACATATTATTGATTTTGCTAGATTTACTGGAATTATAGAGGTATGTGTGTCGTTTGTTTTGCATAATTGTTATTATTAAAATTATTTTTTTTTAAGATAATATTACGAATGAAACGTACAGAAGATTTAAAAGGACCAAAAGTATCAGTTGAAATCAATTTTGGTCCATTAATTTTATTTCTATGTCCACGACAATTACATTTATTAATTGAATTAATTCATGGTATAAATAATCCAAATTTAATTAATAATCAAATTGTACATTATGGTGGTAAACCAAATACAGATTTAGATCAGGAACGTATGGAGAGTGATTTACAATTTCTATTAGCACAACAAAGGGAAACTAGTCATGGATTACAAGGTGGACGATGGTCGACACCATTAGGTAGTTTATAATATGAAATAATTCAATCAATAATTATGATTTTGTTTATTGAATAGTAGATGATGAGAATACTGTTGGTAAAACACAAACTACAGATATGTTAGAGAGTAGATCTGTCGCAAGTGTTAGTATGGATTCAAGTATAAGTTCAAGTATGATGAGTTCATCTTGTACAGATTGTACAAATCGTACACAATCACAGAAAAAACGTAATAATTCTTTCCAAATAATTGTTTATTTTTATTTAAATTTCCTTATTTATTTATTTATAGCAAATAAAATCGATATAGATCCAACAGCTGAAATATCACATTTTGAAATACATTTACCATTATTAATTATAATTTTATTACATGAAGAGATTTTAGTTTTATCAGAGAAATCTGATTATGAATTATTAACATCGAATGTTTTACAAATGCAAAATATAACAAAAAAATTCTTTAATAATATCAACAATTTATATAATATAACAAAATTAAAATCAGCTAGTCTTTTATTAGATTCAATTGTTGAATTAAATCATTTACGGTAAGTTAATTTTTATTGTTGTTATAACAAAAATTAAAAAATAAAAATATATTTAAAATTCAAGATTGATAACAACAGAAATCCATATAGAAGGTGATCAAAAACGTACAAGTTCAGCATTATCAATAAATGGTTATCTAGAAGCCAATCATTTCGAATTGGATGAATGTTTATATGTTAAATGTAAACAAATTGAAAATGTTCCAATAATTAGTTTTGATAATAATGATGATGATGATGGTATAATATCATCTACACAATCTAGCCTTAAAATAACATTCAAACATATTGATAATAAGACTGGGATTGTTGTTAATAAAACACCAAAGACTGAATTTTCGTTAGTAACCGATCAAATTTGACAAAATAATTTATTAATCGTAATTATTATTGTTTTAGACTTGTGTTAAATAAATGTACAATAGAACTAGATATTTCAATTATAGATAGAATTAATGAATTGTTTCAATTAAAATCAATTTTAAAACATCGAAATAATTGTAAATCACCTACTGCTGCAATAATAACAACAACAACAACAAATCAATATGAAAAACAACAAGATAATCTAATTGATATAAAAGCAACAACATCATTATTAATAATAAAATTACGTTTTCCAAAACTTGATTTCCGTCCACCATATGAAAAAGATAAAATACCATGGTGGTTAAGATATGTACATGATGATTATTTATTGATAAAATTTATTAATTTATCATTTCATACATTATTCAATTTAAATAATGATATTATTATGAATTATACATTTTCATCACGTTGTATTAATGTTTATTATTGTACATGTCAAGATGCTGAACCTATACATATTGCAAAATCCGGTTATGATGAGAAATATTCAAATACAATGCAAGATGTACGTTGCAGGTATATCATTAACAATTCTACACATTTAATTATTATTATTGTTATTATTATTTTTGTGATTTAGATTAGAAATTGTGGTGATTGGTGATGAGATGATGATGATAGGAGGTGATCCACCACCATCACAACTATTACCACAAAAACATTATGAATCATTCTCAGCTGGTGTAAATAATTTATATGATAAACGTAAACGTGAAAATGGTCCATTTAGTGCAAAAAAAGTTGTACATGAAAGTAATACACCACATAATGATAGTATACGTGATGATTCAAGAGAATTATTATTACCTGGTGAAAAATATGAAATTAATAATTTTATAAAAGAAACAATGAAATTATCAAAAATACAAATTAAAATCTATTTACCAACATTATCAATGCAATTCACATCGAAATTACATTATGAATTAATTTATAATCGTATTAATAATGATTTATTATTATGGGAACCTAGTTTTAATAAATTCAAACAACAATCACAACAACAATGTTATAAATATACAAACAAAAATGATTCGGGTGGTAGTGATGGTCATGAAATATTCTCACTTGCTACCAGTAAAATTCAAGGTGCTGGTGGTATGTTTATTTTATTTTCTAAATTTCTTATAAATATTATAATTAATTTATAGATTCAGATAATGATGATGATGATGATGATGATAGTCATATAGATTCTGATGATGATGATGATGATGATGATAATAATACAAATGTTTTCTATTCAACTTATGATGCAAATTCAACAATACCATCAAATGAAAATCAACAATCTAGTTATATTAGTGTAAATATAGATATACAACAAGGATTATTATGTTTATGGACATTAGTACGTGATAATAATACAAATAGTGTTTTACCAGGACAACATGGTGAAATTTTAATTAATTTAGAAGATGCAAAATTATTTTTAGTTAATGGTTATATGGGTGATATGGATTTAGGTTTTGTTTGTATGGAAATTTATAATGCCCAATTATACCATTGTGGTACTAACATATAATTGTTGTTTTTTTTATTATTTAATCAAATTTATTTATTTAAAGATGTAATGTCATCACCAAATCAAATACCACCATTAAAAGATATTGGTACATCACCTGGTGAACATCTACAATCAACTTTATATAAATCCGATTCGGGTATATTAACGAATTCACGTGGTTTAGGTGGTACACGTGAAATGATCACATTATGTGTTAAAATAAAAGCTAGTCATGAAACGCATCACGTTAAGGTAGTATTTTTTTTAATAACACTGGTCAAAGCAATTGATGGGGGTGGACTTTATAGATTTTTGCACGCTTTATTTAAATCTATAATCAGATTTAATTCAGCACGTCACATTTTTGAATTACACGCGTCTATTTTATTTTTCTTGATCATTTCTTTAAATTTAAAGGCAATAATTACTATTTACGTATAAACACTCGTATATTCTTTGGATTTAAGCGTCTTTCGACTAGAATGTGGTAATAGCAGACCGTTTGCTACTTTCTGACTCTCGGAGGCAGTGAATGCGCTGTTTTCCCGTTTTAAATGAGCGTAATAGGCACAAGTAAAGTATCATCAGTTCAAATTCATTTCACTGAGCTACAGAATAATCTGCTCAAAGCGATTGATGAGTGGACTATATAGATTTTTGCCCGTTGAATTCAGATCTGTAATCAGATTTTTTTTTCTTAATTATTTCTTTAAATTCAAAGACAATGCTTACTATTTACGTATGAATGCGTGCATCTTTCGGATCAAAGCGTCTTTGGGTTAGAGTGCATTAATAGCATATCGTCTATTACTTTTCGCACGCTCGGAAGTTGATACTATTTACGGAAGAACGGGTGTATTGATTTAGAGGAAACGATCAACCAAATCTCTTCATGTTAACGTAGTTAATTTGAGTCGTTTGTGAATATAAAATGCTTGAATTTAATTCTATTGGAGTGGATTTCTGAAAGAAATACATCGGTCGAAAACTGCGTCACCGTCCCCACTTCTACAACTCATATGCTATTTACATGTTGTTATGGAACCCCCACCACCTCAACCGAACACCGACCTGTGTATTTTAAACGTAAATGGACCATACTTATTGTTAGTATTAAATTAGTATTTACAAACAAAACTAGGTAGTTCCTTTCTTTCAAATGTTAAAATAACAATATCTCAGAAACTCGACGTGATGGAGCAGTTTTAAAAACAGATTTGAAATCAACTGTTCAAAATCTATAAGATCCATGTAGTTTGGTGGTTGAGCAAGAAATTTTTTTTTTTTGCCGACCAGTGTAATCTATTTTAATATTGATTGATTGATTGATTGATTGATATTGTTTGTAGACTGTAACATTAGCAGCTGGTATAAATAAAACAACATTAAGATATCGTATGTATAATGGTGGGAATGATTGGATATCACAATTGTTAGATTTTTTAAATGTACAAGATTATCCAGTACCTGGTTATCATGCAAAAGATATAATAACAGAGATGCATTTACATTTTTGGGATGCATCAATTGATTACCGTCCATTATATATACCATTACGTACAATAATAACAATAGCTAATTTTAGTATATCATCACATTTAACAATTGAAGCAAATACAACATGTTTACGTTTTATTGCTGAAGATTGTTATTTATTTTTAAGTGATAAAAATATACAACAACAACAACACCAACAACAACAAAAATATAAAAAATCTAATTATGGTCCAATTGATTTACGTCGTGATTATATATGTTTAATTGAATTAGGTGTATTGGAAATGTGTTTAAAAACCACTGATAATTATATAAAACAACAACAACAACCACATATTGATATGAGAATATCAAATAATAAAATTGAGATACGTTGTTGTGCTGATAGTTGTTTAGCATTAGCTAAATTAATTAAATATATTGCAAATAATGGTGATTTATTACCACCTGATGAACAATTGAATAATAGTGGTAATAGTAGTGGTTATAATAGTCCAAAACATCAATCAGAACAATTAATTAAAGTTGATACACAAGAAATTAATAAAATCACTGAAATACAACAAAAACAAATTATTGAAAAAATTAAAGATGCTGTTGATGATGAATTACCACAAGATGATGAACACAATATCAATAATAAAAATAATAAAATAAAACGTACAAATGAATTATATTCATATCATGGTGCGAAATTATTTTATTTTCCTGGTGAAAATCAAATCGTACAAACAAATAATGATTTATTATTATTAAATCCATTACCACAAGTAACAAATGAATTAGGTACAACAACACCATTTGAACCAAATAATTTAGATTTAGATGATGATTTTTGTTTTATCGATCAAGAAACTGATTGTAATATATTACCGAAAAGTGGTGAACCAGAAGTTAAATGGTTAACAGATAAACCAGTACGTATTATTGATGATTTTTATAGTAAAATACAAAAGAAACCAGATCCACTATTAACACCAAAAGATTTCCCATGTCCTATAATGCGTTATACAATTGTTGATATGTCAATTAGTTGGCATATTTATGGTGGTAATGATTTTGATACAACAAATAAAGATAAAAAAAAGAAAACTCATTCAAATCATAAAAATATTGTTAATTTTACTGAATTGAAATTAACCGATAGTAGTCGTGTTAGTTTTTCAAAATTTCAACGTAATGAAGTTACATTTCTACATCAACATCAACGTAATAACAATAATAATAATAATAGTAATTTACAAAAAAATAAAACAAACCGTAATTGGTTAAAACAAGGTGGTAATAATCGTAATCATGATGCTCATATAATTTTCAATTTAAATAAATTAAGTTTCTCACATGATACATATCCAGATGATAAAGATAAAGCATCAAGGAATGTTTTATTAATTCATGATTTAGAGATTGTTGATCGTTTGAAAACTAGCGAATTTCATAAATTATTACATTTATGGACAACTGAGGCACGACCAAGACGTACTGGACGACCTATGGTAACACAATCTTATTAATTTTTTTTAAAAAATAATACTATCCCCTAATAATTTAAAATTTTCTAGTTGATGTTAAAAGTAATATTTACACGACCTGATCCACAATTGAAACGTCAAGAATGCAATATTAAAATCAATTGTGAACCATTAAAATTCAATATAGATCAAGATGCACTTTTGTTTATATTAAATTTTGCAAAACAATTATCAGGATCAGCTAATGAAGGTAGATCGGTGTTTTTGTTTTGTTTTATAATAAAAAATAATAATTTTGTTTGAAAAATTAGAATTAGGTACAGCAAGTCCAAAACATACTCATCATTTACCTGTTGTTACTGTCACTGATGATAATATAATGAAAACATCCGATAATTTATCAGAGAAATTCGAAAAAGATGAGAATTTATTAATATTTTTAGATGAAACAACAAAAACAAATATCGAATCAAAACAAAATATTTCATCTACATCAATTAATACAATTGATGAAGATGAGAGTGATATTTATTTTAGGTAATTGTAAATTTATAGAAAAATAGTTAATTATAATTACATATATAGGACATTTTATTTTTATTAGGGTTTTATATGTACCATTTGCAATACCAATACGATTAGATTATAAAGGTAAACATATCAATATGGATCATGGTCCATTAGCTGGTCTACTTATGGGTTTAGCACAATTAAATGGTTGTGAATTCTCATTAAAACCATTAGATTATCGACTTGGTTTATTAGGTATACAAAAATTATTCTCATATATGTTACAAGAATGGTTAAATGATATCAAAAAGAATCAATTACCAAGTTTATTAAGTGGTGTTGGTCCTGTACAATCATTTGTAACATTAAGTAAGATTGGATTGTTTTTTAAATCGTAACTCGTTTTATTATTATTATTATTATTTTTATTAGTATGTGGAATACGTGATTTATTTTGGTTACCAATTGAACAGTACAAAAAAGATGGTAGAATATTACGTGGTCTACATCGTGGTGCTAATAGTTTTTCAACATCAACAGCAATGGCTGCATTAGAATTAACAACAAGATTAATCCATCTAATTCAGGTATTTCTACTAATGTATTATTTATTGAAGAATGAATTGTTGTAATTAGTAAAATAATTGTAGATAACAGCAGAGACAGCTTTTGATATGTTGACACCTGGACCAAGTGTACGTATGTTACCAAAAACGAAATCACGTCGTAAACGTTATGGACAACCGAAAGATATACGTGAAGGTGTCACCAATGCTGTTATGTTAATACGAGAGGTATTATTATTTGTTATTATTTATTAAAGTTAATTAATTTCTTTCAATTATAAATGATGATAAAAGGGTATTGGTGAAACAGCTGATAATATAGTTCAAGTAGCATCCCATGAACATGAACAGAAAGGTTATAGTGGTGCTATTGGTGGTGTGATGCGTCAAGTACCATCAACTGTTTTAAGACCATTAATATTTGCATCAGAAGCAACAACAAATTTATTAGGTGGTATGAAACATCAATTAGTACCTGATGCACGTCGTGAAGCTGATGATAAATTTAGGAAAGATGATAATGATGATTCAAATTTGTTGTGATAAATTTAAGACTGGCTTTTAAATTTCTACATATAGATAGATAGATAGATAGTTGATTTAATTAGTAATAATAATAATAATAATACAAAGTTTTAATGTTTCTTTGTCGTGTTGTTCTTTTGTCATATTGGCAATTGTACTTTTATTAAATTTTGATTTGCGTTTTCTCTTTTCATCATATGTATGTTTTGTGATTGATTGCCTTTTTCGAGAGATGCAGTTAGATAATTTTTTGATACTTTTATCTAGAATTAATTATAATTATTATAGATTTAAAAATATTCTATTTTAAAAAAAAAATTATTTGATCTTTGTATCGACTATAACGAATTATAAATAAATTTTTATATGCAAATAAAACGAACAACGTTTTGAAACCGCCCCATGTGTGGACAAGTTACCTAGCAACTATTTCAATTTCACTGGTTGTGATCGTGTGTAATATAACAAATCAGGATTATTATTTTGTTTTTTTTTTTAATTAAAAATGGAGTCTGTTGAAAATTATTTAGCAGAACGAAGTAATTTGGATGAAGAATTATTAGTAGAAGATGAAGAAGAAGAAGCAGAGGGTGAGGAAGAGCAACTTACATGGCCAATGATTCTGGATCGACCACGAGAACTCCCCACACCTGTCGATCTAGCACATGAACATCTGAAAGAGATCGCTGACAAATTGGGATTGATTAAACTAGCTTGGCCTGAAATTAATGAAGTCGAATTCGAGAAACGTATCCATTTTCCTGAAAGTTATCTGAAAAATTCCGATAAAGAAAAACTGTTGCTGTTATATGCGGAGAATTTCCGTCGACAATTCTGTCATCGATTTCCCGAACGGAAAGCACTCTTTTTGGCTACTTATAATGAATGTGGATTACAGGTATATACATATGTTATATTGATTACTTATCTATCTATTATAGAAAAACGAAAATTATTTTTTTTGGAAATAAATGGAAAGATTATTACAGATTTCTGTAATTTTTTAAACCATTTCGTTTATTTGAATTAAGAGATAGCGTTATAATTATAATTTTTCCATTATGTTGATTTTGTGGAAAATTGATATGTAATTTTTCTATTTTGTTTTTAGAAAATGGTATGTTCATCTATAAGACCAACGACATTTCCATATTGTGAATTAGAAAATTGGAAAAGTTGTGTGAGATTTTTTGGAGATCATTTCAAATATGAACCACTCGACGATCCAATAGTTATTGTAAGTCGAATTTTTAATTTTTTTCCCAATTGGCCATTTGAAAAAGCAATAGCCGACATTTCCTACACATTTAAAAGATTATCTTTTATTCTTAGGGATATTTAAGGGTGTAAGCAACCATAGAGAAAATTTTAGCAGTTGTATTTTTTTTATGCATCAACAGTTAAATCTCCTTATCCTTTAATAACTATTCAAATGGCTTGACAGGAGCGCTTTTAATTTATTCCTAGGTACCTACAATATAGTTGTCATACATACACTGCAACTTTATTACCGATTTATTTTAATGGAAAAAAAAAAGTTAGAATGCACTAAAACAAAGACATTAATAGTAATTAATCCGCTTTTCCAGAATTCCAATTAATACTAAAATATTTTCTATTACTACAGCACTATGTTATCTAATATTATTATTATTATCCCAACTATATGTACCTAACGTATATGAAATATTCGTTATCATTGATATGAACATTGTTGCGGTCTGATGTAACTAATGATGTATTAATTTGGATTAACCCCGCGGTTATATCCACAGTAGGTATATAGGTTGTATCTGATTAACATTGTTCAATGTGTGTGTACATCTCTATATATATATGTGTGTGTGTGTGTGTAAACACTAAGCCTCAAAATCAACGATTTATGGTCAACAAATGGACTCTAATTTTCAACAAGACACTCTAATTTGTCGACACAAGAATGAATCGTTTTAGATAAAACATTCCGTTATCAAGATTGATATATACATATGTATACATATATATATATATAGCCTATAGGTATACGAATTCATGTCACACTACTACATCCATTTCGTACAATATTCTTTGTTATCCATGTCACTAGAAAAGAATGTAAATCAACCACCTTAAGAGAAGGGTCAACATTGTTTTTTACAGAAAGAAGAAGAATTCAAAGCATTTATTTAAAAAAAAATAAAAAAGGAAAAAAAGAAATTGTAACGGATATAAAATAATACCGTTTGATTTTTCCTTAATATACCTACCCTCTTCTTCTTCTTATTATTATTATTATTATTATTAAATATCAGTTGAAGTGTTGAATTGTTTTCAATCACTAACTAAACCGACTTTATGCAATACAGATTTTATATAAAAGAACCATTAATCATCCTATTGTATATATTGAATTATCTTAAATTACCTAAACGATTATATAAGATAAAAGTTTAATCATTAGAATTTTTTCAACGACCCATAAAATCAGTTTAATATTTGGTCCAGTTAATTTTGTTAGGTCCAGCTGTGTCTTTATATCGTTTTTCTTTCTTCTTCTTTTTCTTCTTTATTTTTTTGTTGTTGTTGTTGTTTAGGATAAACAAGAAGAATATCGTATACCTACCTACTTTCCAACTAATTTCATAACCACTTATTATATTTAAAAAAAAAAAAGTATATGTAATTATGTATTATCGTTCTCGCGTGCAAAAAGATTCTAAACAAAGTGTATTAGATGATAATAATAATAATAATAATAATAATAATAATAATAATAATATATGGAGGGTGAAGTCATTTTACGATGAAAGAAAAAGGGGGAGAATTGATGTGAATCGCCACCATGTACATTTCACTATCTATCTCACAGGGCTATAAAATCATCCCTTGTCGATATATTAACCGCATCTTTAGGTTCATTCAATTCGGAAATGTTATTACTATTATTATTATTATTATTATTATTATTATTATTATCATAGATTAATTATTAATTTCTCTATACATTTAATTAATTCCTGTTGAGATTGCTTGTACTTAAATAGATTTGCATCAACAGGAAAGAAATAAAGAACGATAAAGTTGAGATTATCGTTTAATAAAAATAGAATAAATTTGTGATAGCGCCTTGTTGAAACTGTGGAGTAGAAAAAAAAATTCGATTGTGTGTGTATCAATGAAAGAAACAAGAAATAGAACAAAAAAAGGTACCTAAGATATAAGGTGGATAAGGATTTGTTTTAAAAAACCTTACCTTATTTAAACATCATCTATTTTTTCACCTGAAAATAGTTTTATTAGAATACACCCTCGAATAATTGCTATAATCACACACACTGCGGTAGAGGGGGGTGTAGCACTTACGCAGGTATTAATTGTTAGTAATTATTTGTTTTTGTACGTTTTTTTCTACAATAGTCTGCCTACATAAAATCACCGTTTTTAATAACGATCGATTATATAATAGGATCGACTTTAAAGGTTGTGTATTTCTAGATTTAATTTTATCCTTTATTTTTATATCTCGTTAATTAACTGTACTGTTGCGTGTTTTCAAAAATAACTAATAGATTTGTACGTGTTCGGTTACTTTTTTTTTATGTATAGCTACTGAAAATGACACCGCTTATACCAGAAATGTCAGCTCAAATCAGTCGTTGTTAGTGTATTTATACAGAATGTGTAGATATTATTATTATTATCATTATTATTGTTATATAATTAAAGGAATCAATAGAAGAATCTAAATCACTCTCTACTATAGAAATTTTTCCAAAAGAACAACAAAAGAGAAGCATTGTCTTAAAATAGCGTTTAACATATTGAAAAACTCATCACTTCTAACTTTACAAATCTAAATTAAAAGTGTAGATTGTGTAATATTTATGAAGTATGAGGGTTACTTGTATCTACCTATACTTTACATACATTTTCTATGTTTTCAATAGAGTAAGGATTATTTAAAAATATCGTGAAAGTAACAATTGGTGGATGCGCCGCGCCTAGTCGTTAGAACCTTAGGTATACCTCAAGGAGGTTTTAAAAACCAGTGGTAACTTGATTACATACAGATACAAAGTCATTAGAGAACAGGTAAATGCTGAGATAAGCATTTGTATTTACCTATAAATAGTTTTTTTTTTTATAGAAAATTCATTCCTTATTTTTTTGATATTTTATTTCCAAATAGATAGTAGCAAAGCATCCATTTATTAATAATTAATTGTTAGATTGATTCTTGATATTATCTGATTTATAATAGAGGTTTGTTCAGTGTTTTTGTTTTTTTTTTGTGATACGATTAAATCTAATAAAAAGCTCGACGTGATGTGTTTACAAACGGCAACCTGTTGAAAACGTTTTATTTACATCGAATGAACAGTGTTGGTATATAATACATACATATACACACACACACACACACACACACACAAATATATATATTACATAAATTTTCATATTCTCTCTATCTCTCTCTTGATTCATTCATCCATTCATAACTCTGTCACTCATGAATTTTTATGATTTCATTCACCAATTTTATATTCCTGTTCTCTACTATAGCTCTAGTTAATTCATATACGTTTAACAAGAAGAAAGAAAACAAGAATAAACACGTGCTCTATATACGTTACAATAAAATAAGAAAGGGGCAGCTTTTTGTTGTTAAAACCACCCTCACTTTATAATTGAATAATGGAAGTCGGCGACGAGCTTTTTTAATATTTTTTACAAACACCAATGTATTCTTATCATTTAAAATCTAAATTATAGAACAAAATGCATAAAACATTCTACTGGAACATTTAAAAATCAATCTGAAATAATAGTCGTTTATTGGGGAAATTTCAATTATCTTATTATAAATCACAACTATTAGTCTCATGCGGATAATCAACACACAGTCACTAAAGTGGAAATGTAAATCTTAATAATTGTTTTAAAACGACTAATTGTTGTTTTTTTACCCCTTTCTACTATACAGAGTTTAGGTTACTTACTAATCAACCTTTTTGGTGCGACACAATTTAATTTTGTTGTCATCGTCAGTGATTAGCGTCATTTTACAAAACACATAGGATAGACAGAATGAGAATAAACCAAACATTCAACTTTTGTTTATTTAAACAATATCTACCTTTAGTTGTATTTAAATGGGTGATACGTTGATCGAATAATCGGTCATTAGATTTATAGGTAGACTTTTCACCGTTCAATATCCACCATGCAATAACAGTAAAACTTCTGACAAGCTTGCCTTCTTGTCCTTATTTCGAAGAACTCCTCTATAGTGGATTAAGTACAAACATACGATATTGGTGTATAGGTGTAGCTACAGTGACAATTTATGCAGAATTTTTGAGATAGCGATTGGACGACGCCTGCGATACTACATCAAGCAGAAAAGCTCACAACAAGAAGAAGGTGTTGTAAATCTCCATTTGACTTAATATAGACTAGAACAGCTACCTACTACATACATATTTAAGACACACATCAATGATTATTTGTTGAATTAGTGAATTCGTATGTGTATTAAACCGGAAGTTAAGGGTCTTGTCAATCTACTCTAGTTCGATATGAGCAAATAATGTTGGATAAGAAGTTAAGGGGCGTTCACCCGGATACGATGCTTCCTTTCAACTATGCATATACATAGATAGTTATAGCAAAAAGCTGTTGGCGATAACCAACGGGCGTTGAAAACAGGTTCCAAGTCGCTTTTATCAAATAACTCATTACTGCACACACAGGTAGAGGAGACACATATTGACGGTGGGGCGGGCACACAGTGGGATACCTACCTTTCTAGCGAAAGAATTTCAACATTTTTGAAATATTGCCATTATAAACAATTCTAAAGATGCGGAATTTGTAGACATCGTCATACCTACAGATTTTCTTTTTTTTTTCTTTATTACCTACACATAATTTGATTGTATGTGTGATTGTTTCCAGTTCCATCGTTCTATCGTCCTAGAAAATTGTTTAATTCAAAACGGATATTAGTCATCAAACATACATAAAGGAAAAGACGCCATTCGACGTTGGCGTCTTTTTATTTATCACGATAACAACAACGTAGACATTGTTGTTAGACAAGTATTGACCATGCTTGTGATTTGGTACTTATTGTTGATGGCAACATGTGTATATAGGTAGATGTATAGTAGAGTATGGAGCAATTTGTGTGGTCCATCTGTACTAACTTTAGGGCCAATGTCGATAGTTTCCCAATCCCTAGTAATTTCGATCTAAAAGGCCATAATGAACTTTCTAACAAACTCTAAATCAACTCTAAAACTCATTACATTAAACTAAAATTTTTGGATTTGTTCGAGTGCGTTCTTCCTTTCTCAAACCAAGAAAAACATTAACTTTTAATAATAATAATAATAATAATAATAATAATAATAATTAATACTGTAACATTAATAACATTGTGTTAAATTAATTTTTATTAAATTATATTCCTATACATAGTTGTTTGTATGTACCCGTTAGTCCGTCTCTGGTAATTTTACACGGTATGGAAGGCAGCCAGGCGCGGGTTTCAGGCTGTTTACTACAATTCGGTGGTAGTAAGAGGGATGTGCGGGACGAGACGGGTTAGTAGAGAGACAAGGTGGTTCGCGAACCCCGTATCCACATCCCCCCGTTAACTTCGTCCTTTACCCCAATACCGCACCGCTTCTATCTGGTAACGACCGTTGGGGGTCCGCGGACCGCGACCTACACACATACACTACGTTATTCTATCTCTTTCTCTGTTGTTGCTGTCTATCTCATTCCACTCTACTGGGGATCCCTTGTGTCACCCACTAACCCACCACTCTACCGCCCGCCTATGTCGTCCACCCCAAACCCAAACGCGTCGACCGTTCAGGCCAGAATCACGCAGCTGAAATTTCAGTTACTGACAAATATATAGAAGATTTGGTGCAACAGTAGAATATAACAAAGAAAATAATTATTTCATCCCTTATGTATCTATCTAACACATAGAATAGTTATCTAATTAAATGAGGATGTTAAAACTATAAAAAAGCGTGCATTAGAAAGTAACATTATTTAAAAAATGAATATTCGAATTCAGCGTGTGTGTGTGAGAGAGAGAGAGCGGGGTTATTAACAGGACAAGTTTTATAAAGGGTAATTCCGAGAATAATTAATTGCATTAATCTTTAATTGTTGGGAAGAAGGCGTTCACGGTTTTTACCTGTAAGAATGATTTTGTAACTTTCTCTATATTTCAGATGCCTACTATATAGTGAAATTAGATTTATTTCAGCAATAATTTCCCATTTCAGTAACGAAAAAAATTTGTCTTGAAGAGCAAAAAGCTTTTACAGTCTTTGATTGTTTATATGAAGATAGGGGTAGTTATTCTTTTCTTTTTATTTTGAAAACAAAAAGAGGTTTCGAGATATATCTGTGAACGGTCAAGTGTTTTCGGCGCCCGATTGGTGCCACCTAATCGACAAGATGTGTTACTGTTATTATTGAAAAAAAGTAAACGATGGGGATTGGGGGACCAAAGGACCTTTGTGTTATGGCTGTTCCATCAGCTGTTTGAACACGTGACAGGGACAAATCTTGTTCCCCATTTGCAAACAATTCACCACGTATATATACTTATGTATAAAACTAAATGTTTGAGAATATCCATCTAGTGGAGAGTTTGGGCTGCGTGAATACGTCTTCGCGCAAGCATTCACGTCCCTTCCACCGGGGGTGGGATGGTGTCATGTCAAGCCATCACGCGGGGACCCGCGAACCTACTCTACCTCCCAGCTCTCTGGCTGCCCTGCGCTCAGTTCGTACTCGTCCGTCCTCGGTATTGATCGTCTGGACAAAGGAACTGACCAGCAGTGGTCATCCTACTCCTGAAGAAAACTTACACTACTACTCGCTGACTCGCTGACTACGACATTCTGAAGTGGCAGTTCAACTTGAACGGGCGGTTGTTTCATCAAAAATCCAAAACGAATTATTCTTCGTAAGTAGGTAATAATTAGTAATTGGAAATTATCGTACAATGTGTTAGTTTCGCTAAAAGAAACATAAAAAAATGAAAATTTTGGACCCGCGAAAATTTTTCACAAGTCGCGCTTGCGTCTAGATATAATCATAATAGAAGAAGTGTATCAGTGTGTGTGTGTGTGTGTGTGTGTGCTGCTTCTCTCTTATCAGTTGTGTTCGTCAAAAGTTTGTTAGAACTTTGTTTGTTTTCAGTGAAAAGTTTTTTTTTTTTACTCTGCCGTAGCCGTAATTCTGACTTTTTTCAAACTGCGCATACTATCGGCAACGCTCATTGGTTCAAGACCACATTGCATATAAACATTGGCACGTGGTGATGAATTAATAAATTCTTCTCAAGACTATTCATTTCATATTTGTGTAATTTGTGAGGGAGTAAGCGTACACGCGCGCGTGTTTGTGTGTGTGGATATTTTTATTGTGAATTGTAAGCAAATAGTGAATAGTGAAAATGTCTGCGAAAACCGGCAAACGTCCATTAAGATCGTTGAGTGCCCATGAGAAATTAGAAGCAATTCGTCGTGTACATGATGGTGAGAGTAAAGCATCAGTAGCTCGTGATATTGGTGTACCAGAATCAACATTACGTGGATGGTGTAAAAATGAAGATAAAATATCATTCTTATCACGCCAGTCTAGTAGTCCAGAGGCTGATGATGGTGGTAGTGGTAGTGTTGAACCGAAAGAGAAACGTATAAAAGTCGATGAAGCAGCAATACAACCATTCAATTTATCATTAAAACATTCAACAAACTTATATCCAAATAATTCACAATCATTATATACACCATTAGATTATTCAAAAACTGATTCAGATACAGCACATAAGACACCACAGAATTTATGTTTAAAAATTGAAACACCAAAATCATCAGCAACAGGATCAACAACAACAACAGCAACAGCACAAATGACCGATCAAGAATTGAGACGTGCAGAATTGGCACGTTTAAGTATTGAATTAGGTTTAAATCGACCAGAAATGTTCCCAACAAACATAAATAATAATAATAATAATTCAACAACAACAACAAATACAATCAATGATCTTACACAAAATTTAACATTAATTAATGCATGGAATTCATTAATGATGCAACAACAATTAATACAAAATGGACAAACAACAAAGAAAATGACAAATAGTGAATATTTAACATTAGCCAATTCATTACTTCAATCATTACCAACAATGTCATCGATGACAAAATTACAAAATACTACTACAACTAGATTACCAAAAGAACAACAACAACAAACAACAACCGATGATTACATTAAAAGTTGGTTGAAAATCCAAGAAGCTGCTGCTGTAACAGCGGCTGTTGCAACAAACCATGCAAACAATTCACATAATAAAACCCAGATGGTATCACATAATATTTCAACAACACCAACAACAATAGCAACAACGATTACACCATCTGTAGGGACAACTCTATCACCAGCATCAATAACAGCAACAACTTCATCTATCAATAATAATAATAATAATAATAATAATATCAATACAGCATCAACAACAACAACAAATCTTGAAGCACTTTATCAAAATACTTTATGGAAATGGAGTAAAGAATTGACACAAAGTCAAATGAATAATTTAACGACAATTAATAAACAACAACAACAACAACAACAAATTGAAAATAATAATCATAAACCGATACTGTATCAACAATTAACAAAAGATGGTAATGATAATAATAATGTAAATGGTAAGAAAATTGTTAAAAATGGTAATAAGATACGTTCAGTACTTGATAATTTATTAATAAATAATAATCATATCGAAACAAATAATAAACAACAACAACAACAACAATACAATAATAATGAAATGATTAGTCGAGATGAGGCATTAGTGCATGGTGAGAAATTCATGCAATGGTTAGAATGTTATAGTGATCCAATGGTGACTGCTGTACAATTACAACAATTTAAAAATTTATTAAATAATGTTAGATTAAGTGCCAATAGGCAGAATGGCGGTGGTGGTGGTGGTTGTGGTGGCGATACAACATTACGTAACAAAACCAAAGAACGAAGGAAGTGAGAGAGAGATTTGAAATGAAAATATGTTTATCTAGTGACAAAAGGCTGTTGCAAGCTAACCAAATTCTATAATTAAATTAATTAATCGTTGATTAATATTTCTAGTTTATTGTATGTATTGTAGTATATGTAGGTAGGTATACATATAAAAATAAATAAATAAATGTAATATATTTGAAAAAAATTATACGGGTGATGGGGACGACACATCATCTATCCTCCTCATACAGATCTCGTTAGTTGATAGTTTTTGTAAATAGTAGATTATATTTAAATAAAATTTGTGTCTTCATCACCCGTTATTCCTTAATTAATGTTACCATCTCTGTAATATATTTATAATATAATAATATAGGTAATAGTTGCCATTTTGTAAATTGTTAATCATAAGTTTTTTTTGTAAATAGTTGGGAAGAAGTTCTTCTATTTTAGTGTTTAGGGTTTTTTTCCTTTCCCATTATTATTATTATTATTGTGAAATTGAATTAAAGAGAAAAAAACATATTGTTTATAGTAGTGCCAAATACTTTGTATTACGCTCAAACATGTACCTTTATTATTATTATTATTATTAATATTGAAGAATGATATTTTTGCCGAAGATTTCAAAGTATATTTACCAAAGATGATACTTTGTCGTATGTGTAGTATAGGTAATTATTTTTTATGTTTTTGTATTTTTCATTTTTTGAAATGTAAGTTTGATTAAATTATCGAAGAATCATTAAGTTCCCCTTTTGTTCGTCTGATATCATCATCATTGGGGTATTTTCTGTATTTTTTTGTTCTTGTTTTATGTAAATTTGAATGATTTAATTATTGACCACAGCCCTGTGTCGAATTATCGAATTTCAAACACACTCTCGTACATACAAAATTGTTGTAAAATTATTGTATTTTTTAAATTTATCTGATATTTTTGTACGAAAATAAAATTCTTCGAAATTTCGAAAAAAAAAATGTTTTGTTCATTTCTGTCCTTTTCCTTTTTAATAACTTCCAATGCGAACATTACCCACTAATTGTTTTGTCTCCTTATCGAGTTCTCTATAATTAGGTAACTCTGATTAGGTACCTGTTTTAATTGGACGTTTTAATTCAAACACTTTCTCCGACCAACACCTGTATTATACGAAATGAATAGCTAATTTTACCATTACCATTGTAAATTTAAACGAAAAAATTAAATTGAAAACACAAATTATAACGTCTCGTTTAACTCGATAATAAAGTTTAAATGTCGACTGAATGAAAAAAAAAAGAACAACAAAAAATTGAACAATAAAAGCTCCCTACAACACCCTGTTTGTTGTTGTTTATGAATGAATTTTGTATACATATAGATATGAATGAATCGTAGTAGTAAAGCTTACGTAGTAAAACTACAAAACAAATAAAAAGCTCACTCTTCTCTCTCTTCTACTTCATTCCAGTTCTCTTGATTCATTTGAACTTTGTCAGAGAGTGATTTAGAAAGAGCTGTGTGTATACTCTATAAAACAAATTACAAATCCCCATACACACACACACACACACACAGAGATTATAGAGAATACAATTTAACCAAAACGATGAAGAAAAAATACAAAATAAAACAAAACCGATACGACCAACTTCTGTTTAACTTATGTTTAACCACTGAATATTTTAAATTTATCTCACCGCCTTTAATCTGTTTTGAATATGAAACCAGAAAAATAGGGAAACTAAACGGAGAAAAGTATATAGGAAGGAAGATTTCATATATTTATTGTCGTCTATACATATACTTGTTGCCCCTTATTGGAGATGATTTATCTCTTCATTTATAATAGTGTGAATTTTTATATAAAGATGTGATAATTCAATTTTTTCCTTCCCTTTTGGTTCACAAACTCGGAATAAACAAACAAACAAACAAACAGTCATAAAATCGTTAAAATAACATATCTTCGACAGATAAAGACAAATTGAATGAGTTCCACCAAACTTCTTTCTCTTCCTTATGTTATTTGTTTCGCTCTATATTCTTATTCAATGGACTATTAGGTATATCGAACAAAACTCACTATAGACACCTAATAAATTATATCGGTCTGTTGTTGTCGTTGTAGTTGTTTTTTTTTCTTTCGAAGTCAAAGGAAATATTTAAAGCCAAAAAAACAACAAGTCAAATCCAATTTGTTCAATATTTAAAAATCATCATTTAAACATTCAATTATCAATTTCTTATCTTTCTAAAAATAATAAAATCAAAATCATTTGAATCAACATAATTAATGTTAATGATAATGTTGTTTCTATTCTATACATACATTGGAGTTTATTTATTGTCCCTGAACTAATGTTAATGGCGAAAATATTGAACGTTAGCAATGGACACGATGGGCGTTTGGTTAGAAGCGGGGAGGGAGGATAGCAGGTCCACCAAGTTAGACCGTCACAAACCGTGACGTGCCTTATTTGAAATGCATCCCCCAAAACTACAGGATACACGGTTTCCTTTTACACGCTGTCAATGCCCAGCAGCACGTAATGCCCATTTTGGACACCCCGGCTATACCGTGACCTGTTAGTAAGAGAGACACACACACACACACAAACAAACATATATTATCTATATACAACATTTCTATCTATCTTTATCTAACTATTGTTGAAATCCAATGATGTTAAGAAGAAAGAGACAGAAGGATAGATATTTCCGGTATACAAACTATACTATATGTATACCTCTAGAGAAGACCCGTAGTGCCCGTAGTTTCTATACAACACACACATAGATACATAGATAGAGGATAGAGGGTAGGTTGCATGTGGTAGATTCTCTCTATGTATACACAGCGACGGACTTGGGTAAAATTAAACGCACCCTCAACTTGGCACAAAACGTTAGAATGTGTGTGTGGTATTTCTATGTAGATGTGTGTTGTTGTTGTTGTTGGTCGATAAGTAAGATAGAAATAGATTCTTATACCATCACTGAAATAATAACAACACCCAACAACATTCCATACAATTGAAAACAATAACAGATTATCACTTTGGGAAAGAAATAAAAAATCTCAAATATTCTATTAAACAATAAGTACCTAATTATTGATTTGTATTGATGGTTATTCATTGATTGAATAATTGACAATAATAGAGTATAACGTACACTCGTACACACATACCTATGCTTCTGTAATGTGTGTGTGTGTGTGTGTAGCTAAATGGTAATTTTCACATGAAAGAATGATATTATTGTTATTAATTCAAATCTAATGCAGTACGACGAGTGAATTACCACAATTAAAACAAAATAGTAGTAACCTGTTGCTTCAAAAACATATTCACTTCCAATTACAACTAGAATTAAATTACAATGTCATCAATGAAACATTTTGATACAATCTTAACTACCTATTTAAAATAGTAATAATGATAATGATTATGATAATAATAATAATAATAATAATAATAAAAAGAAAATATGTATTAAATGCGTGTGTGGATGTGTGTGTGTGTGTGTGTGTGTGTGTGTGTATAAGGTAAATGGGGTGAAATGCGATTTATTTCCAATTAAAATGGTGAACTAAATTAATTGAATATAATTACATTATTGGACGAGCTTTTAATTAGTGTTTAATCACAAATAACAAATTACAACCGAACAATTTTGTTTCTATTGTTATTTTCATCATATCTGCTGCTGCCAATATGTTTTATCAATTTTATACACACAATCATCTACTCTATTTTTAAAATCATCGAATACTGTTGCTTTAATAAATGATATTTTCCACATTATTTCATCTAAAATTGACAAAAAAAACAAAAAAACAAGAGAAATATATGTGTGTGTGTGTGTGTGCTAACTTAAGATGTATATGTATAAGTTGCTCAATTTCCTTTGTGAACCAAAACCTTTCCTCTATATCCAGTCCCAAATACATTCCGCGGGAATTATCGACGTAAAGTCTGGAAATTTGGCGTCCTGTTCGTGGGGATGGCGGCGTCCGTTCAATGTGGGAGTCGGCTGTCACGTCACACAGAGGGACTGCAATTTCATAGGGATTCCTGGCCCACTAGAAAGTCCGCCACACATCTAGCAGTAACAGCAGCAGCAGCAGTAATAGCAGCATCGAAGCTATATCCTACTACCTACAGAGAGAAAGAGATAGAGATATAGAGAAAGAGAGAGTTGACTACACTACGGCGACGACGACGACGACGACGACGACGATAGCGTCGGTAGTAGAGGAGATTTAAAGGGAAAGAGAAAGAGAGAGAGATAGATAGAGAGACTGTAAGTGGATGGAACGTGAGGTTGCGACGAGAGTTCGACCATCGATAATTATATGCCGTGTGTATATTAGCGAATGCTGTAAATTGTAAAATTGGGCAGTGCCTATCGTTCGGGCGTATCTCTCATTTTATATGATGGGGCCTTGGGCAACAATCACTGATGGTAACCCTATACATAGAATAGAAATAATAGGGAAACTGTACCTAATACAGTGAGATAATATAGGGTGAGATTGTACTATATGTATGTATGTATATGTATGTAGGACAAGGGAAATAGGAGGATGACGGGGTGGACTGACCTTGCTTGCTATACTATATGGATGGACGTTCGCGCCCCGCGTGCGTGACAAACAGAACACGATAGCGGGGGTTTAGCGGGGGTTTCGCGGCATCTGCCCCAAGCCGCGGCCGACCGTCGCCAGGCAGCAAACAGGACCGGCTTCAGTACAACAAATGTCGCAACTGCAATTCTTCCACCTCATCAATTTACCCATTATAGTAAATATTTACTCAATAATAAATAAGCAAATATTCTAGGGATATTAAATTTTTCACATTTATTGTGAGGAAAAAGTACAGAAGGACAAAACAAGTTGCGTTTTTTTTTATTGTTATTAATGTGTTTTGAGATAAAAAAAGATTCTAAGAAGAATTATATTTGTATTGCCATTGTAACTGGAGCAGCACGTAATGTTTTCTTTTCTTAACAACACGGTTTTCGTTGAATCTGCAGGGAACCCCACACGGTAGATAGGTCTTCGGCGACGACCCGGCCCCAATGACGTCCAAGTGTCAGGTCGATGATTCCGGTCGATGTGTATGTGTGAACACGTATATGTATGTATGTATGTATGTATGTATATGTGGATTTGAACCAGCAGCATTAGAGAACCAACAACGGCGGTCGAACTCTCTAACGTTATAGTACAGGGTTGGCCTAAAAATTATCTAAAAATCAAACTCTATCTTTTAATAGAAACAATTTATTAATCAAAAATTCAGTTAAGGTACGAGTAGATAATATATTATTATCATTGGAATGTTGATGATTCTGTAATTATGTAGGTAAATATAATGACATGTCTTAGGTAGGATAAAAGTTGTGGATGAATTACTTTGAATTGTAATTAAAAATACTTGGAACCCTTAGAATAGAGAGAGAGAGAGTGAATGAATCGTATCCATGTATGTGTAGGTATGTACTATAGGTAGGTACCTACATATGTATGCTGGTATATAAAATCTATTTCATAGAAAAGGCTTTAGATAACACATTCACGGTGATATTTCAATATACTAATTGGCCAAATGGAAACTGATTTCCATTTGAAGAATTTCACTGACTGAACATAGTAACCAAGTCGCCAATGGTGGAAATCGATCAAAGTTTTAGCCTTAAAACTTGACATCATCATGATTACTAGCAATTCCCATGACCAGACCTAGATCGGGCGGTAACAAACATTTTCCCAAAACATGAAACTGCAGAAGGACAAAGCAAAAAGGGATAGCTGGAGTTGGCAACATTCAAGTTGTTGGATGGCAACGTTATAGTAGATATAAGTGGTGGTGGGTTGGATGGACCTACAATCTACTAGGGTATAACTGCGAATTACTTTGACACACATATACATACAAACACACACACATCTATGTATAGTATATGTACACGCACGCGGCAGCCGCGTGTAGGTAGATATAAGGGTAGGTGAATGCGGGTAGGTCGCGGGCAGAGGGGTGGTTAAAGCACAATGGCCGCCAGCGCCCCCGGCGATCGGCGTGTAGTTAGTACACGGGTCCGCGAACCCGCGTTCTGTCCCTGTCGTGTGATCTATCCGCAGCTGTCGCGGTTCAAACAGAGACGGATTCACACAGAATGAATCAACAACAAAATCAAATTGTTAACGAAATGAGAATAAATAAAATAATAGTAGGTAGTAGGTATAATGTACAAGATGTTGACGATAACAACAAAGTAATTTTCCAAGACATGACTTTGATGATCTAACATTAAAACAACAAAAGATCTATCCAAAACATACACACACCTGTAGTTGATTTTTATTGTGGATCATTTCAACGAAATTCTAATTTTACACAAGAGAATTTTCATCACTTTTATTTTTTCAACATAGATGTCTGTTACTGGGTGGAATAATCGTCAAAATGTTGGTTATTGGTGTTTCAAGTCCGGTTCTGTTTCGCATGATCATCATCAGGGTAATATTAAAGGGGGCCGGAAATACCGCGGCTATACACCCTCTACGTCGTCTCCCGCTTTATACTAAACTTTCGCGAGTAACGATCTCTACCCATCCTTCTCTTTCTATCGCTTTCCTTCTGTAATTAGTTCGACAAGTGGTCAGTGACAACGATCAGACATGGCAATGCATAGGTAGAGAGAGATAGACATAGTATTATAGTATAGATGGAGTATATTGGAGTAACAACAACAACAACACCAGCAACAACCAACAACAGCAACGATGACGACAACGACAACAACACATTCCTCTTGAATACGAGAATCGAATTTGAAACGCGACCAACGTCGACATTAATTAGTCAGTCTCACACCGCACCACCTCATCGTCATCCAACAATAATAAATAATCTAATACCTGACGACCTATCAATAAACCCAGGCACCAAGGAAATAACAGTGAAGGACGCTTATCGTCCATCAATAAATTACCATGTCCAAATGGACAATACTAACCCCGTCACCCTTCTATATCGATGAAGCGCAGGGACGGTTGGATGTTGTTGTTGCCGAATGGTGGAGACAATTTTCCGCAATGCATCTGCTGAAATGGACTTATACCGTTCATCAACACCATTTATCAAATAACAATAATTAAATTGAATTGGTAATAAAATGTTGTTATTTTCATAATTTCATTGGCAGTTTTTTTTTTATTTTTTGTCTCTTTTTTTGTTCCCCTTCAATGAAAAAGTTTCATCCCTGCGTTCCAATTTGGAAAGTTTGTTGTGAAGAATTTAAAGTTGATATTCCCTGTCTTTCTGTTTGTTGTTCAAGGTCAGTACACTGTACTGTACTTTCATAGAATTGTGGATTTTATTTAAATTTGACTGTAATTTTACGTTTTACATGAAAATATACAAAACAAATAGATTTAAATGACAAACAATAAATAAAATATTGATGAAATTAGTCATCATCATCATC
Source organism: Lydus trimaculatus (assembly GCA_037414755.1). NCBI lineage: Eukaryota > Metazoa > Arthropoda > Insecta > Coleoptera > Meloidae > Lydus > Lydus trimaculatus. Next base: position 15,532 of record JAZBGY010000427.1, on the reverse strand, counting down.
AACGATTAGGACTGAACAAAAACATGTTTGGTGAAACTAAAATAGCGATAATGGCTTTTGGACTTTTATTAACAATAAGAGATAGCGGAATAGTTAAACAGACGATATAGGTTTCAAGTTTAATTTAAAGAAATTCGTAAAAAAGGATAATTTTTTAATTTTAATTGAGGACAACTTTTCTACCCAATTAACGGCAATAAATTCTTTTATAACGTCCAAATAATCACCAAACATCGCAGCTTATCAATTGAAAAAATTCCATACTAGATTCCTTTATAATTCAATGTTCAATCACACATTTTGAGGGATAATCTTCTTTATTTTATGTAAAATACAATACTTTAGAGGAACCTAGAATTAGACTTTCCATGGTCGACTAAGGATCGTGTGGACATCCACGTCTTTTCATTGTTGTTGTTGTTGTTGTATGCCCTTATATAGTTCTCATTTGGTATCACGCGGCGCTTTAATTAAATTTCAGTACACGTGCAATCGGTGTATTGCTCTATATAGATGTATGTGTATATGTATGTGACTATGTGTGTGTGTGTGTGTGTGTGTGTGTGTGTGTGTGTGTGTGTTTAAGGGCGGCGTATAGAGCGCCGTTGCGTGTCTTCCTTACCCCCGAACCGTCGCCATCGCCGTTAGTATGGTCGGTCATCCAGGCATCATCAGCAAAATCATGGACGACTAGCTCTTCTTCTCCTTTTATCTATAGTTAAAATCAAGTAAACATGTACGGAAACTGTACTACCATCTCCACCATCACCACCACCACCACCAATCCAGTCATTCGCCCAAGGGGTGGTGTGTTTATTTACAAATCAAACAAACGAAACCAGTTATGCTCTGTGTATGTTTACAAGGTCGATCTTTCAAAATAATTGCAAAGAGGTAACGGGAAAATGTTGATGGGTGGGTGGGTGGTTGGATGGTGGGTAATCATTCCGAATGCCAAGGACAACTTGGAATTTCAAGAAATGTATACAAAAGATGCTTTAGAAAGATGATAAAAGATGAACTTTCTAAAAATATTGTATGTAGTTATCGTAGAGATAGAAATGTTGTTTTTTTTCTGCTTGTTGTTTTATCGTTATTGACCTACCCTAACAGGCAATATTTATCCATCGATCGCTGGTAATATAGTACGTACATATCTCTGTGTATACGTACGAGATACGATTTCAATATGAATGTTTTCGAGGAAAACGCTCGCTGAACGTTTGTATTGTTTTTACATCTTTTCTAGTAAATTGAGACGAATCATTTTTTTCTTCTTCTTTCATTTCTGCAAACTAAACAAATTATATTCGCTTGTTTATTTAAAACATAAAATTGCTGATTATCACAATGCTGTACACTGTACCCATGTCGATGACGATTTCTGGATATCATTGTTTCCCGTTATAAATGTCGCGCAAAACTTGACTGCTTCATTGAAATTCGATACTTGATCTGTCTAAATTACGTATTCTACGAAGTGTAATAATAATAATAATAATAATAATAGAAGAAAAATAAAACTGCAGTTGATTGTATTTGAAAAGGGTGGGAAACTACAATGCAATCCCACGATTTCTATACAAGTTTCTGTATGTATGTATTGTATGTTGGATGATGATAATATGAAATGTTGTATTTGTGTTTGTATGTATGCATGTATGTATGTCTGATAGGTTGCTTTTCCCATGGCACAAACACGCGACTCCGCGGCTATTATGGGATTAAAGAAATGTTCGATCGATGTGGAACGCAGTTTATCCCTTCTACATTTATGTGTGTGTGTGTGTGTGTATGTAGGGTAGCAAGAGAAGAGAACTGAACATCTTGCGTAGCGAATCTTTGTCATTAGCGCACTCCCAGGACTATGCTTTATTCTAGAGTTGAGTTGAACCCTTGCCATTGTCGGATCCAGGTAGAGAGACCAAGTCTCGGTGATTTACAATGGACTTTCCAGAAATCGCAATGCCCTAAAAACGGTATGCCGCATCACCACTATTATTATTATTATTGTCTCTGGTAGGTATGGTGTGACGTCTAATACAGGGAGGATAGCAGAACAACGTCGAAGACTTTTATTATAGATGCACCGCCGGAAATGAAAAAATAAAGTACACGAGCTTAATTACTTACTATACTATTATAACTTTATTTAGTTGTTTATCTTATCTTGGAAAAATAATTGTGATTTAATTATTTGTTAATTCCTTTATTTCTTAGATCCGGTTTGTAAGTACCTAAGTTTCTTGGAATTTAAAGCTTTGTCGTTGCAGTGAGTAGTTTGAAGAGATAGATAGATAGATAGATGTGTTCCTATAACAACAAATGGCTATATTGAGAATTTGACCGTTTTTCTTCAAGGTTGAACGTTTGTTTTTTCAGTATGGTTGTTTGTACCCTTAAAATGTGTGCAGATAAAGGCCGCGGATAACAAACAGGATATGCGGCGCCTTTAGTTGAAACACTTGAATATTTCCAATACCTCTACCATAATAACCATTTGTCTCTATTTATTTCATAACAAAATGATTTTTGAAACAACAAATATCATCTATGTATACATAGATACAATAATACAATACAAGACATTAAATATCTATTAGGTATTTACTACAAATACTATTTTTGGAAATGTAAATATTTAACTTAAATAACGGTGTAGATAATTATTTTTATATATTATGTAGGGTTGATTTGGTAATTAGTAAATTTCTTTCATTTTTGAAAGTTTTATTATTGGAGAAAACAGTAGGGGGTTGTTGTTGTATTATGTTAACGGACTTTTATGTTGTTTGTCTGCATGACTAATTTCTGGGAATTTTCGCGTGGTCAACAATCTTGACAGAACTGTACTCAATAGGACGACCGCCGTACAGGCGGCCCTATTTCACCCCCTACGTCTCTACAACCCTCTGTGTGTTCGCATGTTGTAAATAGTGATGTGTCCTTGGCCATACTACATCCGTGGTTGCGTGAATACAACTATCTCACGAATTTCCAATTCTGTTAAATAACTATCATCTATCTACATACATACATACATATATGTATGCATGTTTAATACTACACCTATACTATAATAATAATAATAATAAATTTGTTAATATTTTAAAATAAAAGACAAGTTTGTTTTGGGCGTTGTACAATAATAATAGTAGGCCTCTGATTTATGTTAACATAAGGTCGACTGACTGTTTCCAATGGTTACATCTTTTCCAATATAGAGGACATCCAGCCGTGCTTCTCGGTAATGTTCAAAAACAGCGGTCCAACTTCCACCCAGTATAACTATACGATAGCAAGCAAGCAAGCAAGCACATGCCAGAACGACGCCATTCATCCTCTTTCTTGGTGCCCGTCGTCACACCAATACCAACCACTCTACCACCACATGCCACTCAACATCGTCACGCCACATTCTCATTTTAGCTCTGCCAGATACAACCCCGCCGCACGTTTGTGACGCCCCCGCGGCTCTCCAACATATTATTGACCACTTTCTACCTACCTCTATTTACGCGAAATTTGACCGTCGTCCCTCGACGACATATTGCTGTTGCTCGTTGTTGTTATTGTTGTTGTAAATGGTCATAAAACGGACAGAAATTCTTATTCTATTATTACATGTCAGAATTGGCCTTGAACATGTCGATATAGTCACAAACATCACCTGCCATGGCTAATTTCCAATAGCGAACTATTCAAGCTAAAGTCGATTATAGAAATGAAGCAAAAACAACAGAGGAGGGTGGGTTGGGTTGGGTGGTGTTTATTGCGATTTTGTTGTTGTGAAAGCGACCAAATTTGAATACGAAAATACGAAAGTATAAACTCATAAATTCATCAACTTAACTTAACCATGCAACCCACCCTGCTTGGTAATAATTTCTCAAGTCTGACGCCAAAATAGAACAATTTATGAATGAAACTGTTAAATGTTTGTATTTTATTTATTTTCAATAAAAAGAATGAATAAAATTGATAAAACTATTGATGCATTAAAGTTATTGTAGACTGATGAGGGGTGGGGAAGGGCAAAATGTTGATAATAAGCGTTAAATATAGAGAGAAAACAAAATGAAAGACGATAAATACAGAGAATAAGGATCTAATAAAACTATCATATAATAAATGGAGTAGAGAGTTAAGGGACGAAAGGTTTATTGTTTGTGAGTGCATTAAGCGAAAATGAGAGGATAATTATTATTTCGTACAGGTTTGAACATGAACATAAGAATTAATTATTACTCCTATTTACGTATACATATATTCTTGTATATTTTCAGCACGAAAAAGATGATATTATGTTATTTTATCAAAATTTATTGCCATAATGTTGAACTATTACGATCTGAAAAATTGGTTTTACAACTTTTTGTATACATTTCATTTCTTCTAATCCTCTCACTTAATATAATAAGACTTTTTGAAACAATGTGTTTTTTTGTTTGTTTGTAGGATCTTTATTTTCCTTCAGTTTAATTGTTTGGTTGTTTTTTTTTCTCTCCATTTTGCCATTGGTTGTTATATGTTTGCGTTTAAAAAATGATTCCCTATTTGGTGATTTGGCGTTTCGGTATAAATGCGCTCAGAGCCACGTTGCCGTACGTTGCATGTATTATTTAGTGAGGAAGCGAGCTAGCTAGGTATAAACAAAGGGCACTCAAGCGGACGCCGGACGGGCTAATTCTCGCTAATGGGTCTGACACAGCAGGGCTGGTGGCGGCAGAAACAGCAACAGCAACAACAACAACATTATATGTATGTATAGGTATACTTATACATGTATAGTATACTAGTGGTGTCCAGAAACGCCATGATTTAAACGCAGTGTGGCGCATAACGCCCGTAGAACATCGCGGAGTTCAATAGCCCGCGTGACTGACCCCAGGGCGTCCACGTTATTTCTCAAAAGCCCCTTACAGCTCTCTACTCTCTACTATACTACATACTACTACAACCCACCACCACCCTCTTAACCCAGCATGCATAAACTATTGGTATAGCAGAGTTGCCGTCTTCTACTGCTGCATTGCTGATTTGAGATTAGGATAACTTCGGTGCGGTGAGGATAGAGACGGGTAGTTATACAACCAACCCCCCCGTCAATCCCCCTACACGATCGTTGCAGAGCAGATGGCTCTTTAGATTCCAGGCGCTGATGACGACGGTGCCAGCCACCCTGGTACGATGAGGGTTTTTACCAGGCACGTCACACCGTTGATTGTGTCACGGTGTAAGACTTTCCTTATATACATACATACACACACACACATATACACAACCGACCGATATTCGTCTAGTTACTCTTGAGATGTTTGTAACAACCCTATAAAAAAAAAAATGGTATTGTTCGCGGAAACGGTTATTTACACAAAGACATAATCTTTACGTGGAATTTGAATTGTTGACGGTTGAATACTTGTTTAACGATTAGCTCGCAAAACTAATCACCCACGCTGAATTCCAGGGCCACCCTCATTAATAAGACTTTAAACAATCAATTTAATCAAGGAACAGATCCACTAAAGACCTCCCCCTCCCCTATTAACTAACTAACACTCTCACCCTTATTAATCTCATATTACTACATTAACACTGAAATTACAACAATAAAAAAAAATACAACTTTTTTAAACTGTTAATGACGGTTTAATTTGAAAACAATCGAAAACAATATAAAAACCGAAGGGATGCGAGAAATGAAAAACAAAAAACACAAAAACTGAAATCAAATCTCATTTACATGAATATTTAAATCAACTTTTCCCAAACAATCCCTCTCTCTCTTTCACTCACCCAACCCTCTTTTCAGAATAATACTTGAAAATTGTATTAAAACCAGGCTCAACTACAGAACGCAACAAGTGTCTATAAAAATCAGATATGGGGACGGACGGAATTTCTAAAGAATTGTGCACCCCTGTTTGTTTTATTACTTTTATTACGTCCGACAAACTGTTGTGTGTGTAACAGGTGGGTAAAATAAAATAACTCAAAGCAATCGGAAAAATTGTAAAGAGTTGTAAAACTCGTTTCAATACACCACTACATTATATCTTTATAACACACTCATAAATCTATTACAAATATGATAAATCTATAATTGCATAATTGTATGGGAAAAATATTTAAAATTCACAATTTGGAAGCAAAGCTCAACATATAGGCAATATAATATACATATTGTTGTGTAATTTTGGTGGATGCGCCAGAATAATTCTTAAAATTATTTATTTCGGGTTTTTAATTAAATTTGCAGCCGAATCGATTATATTCACCACATACAATATTTCTACGACAATCTGGTCAATCTCACGAATTAGCCACAGCATTATGTTCATTATTATTGGGTGCAGGATATGATGCTTATGTTGTTTTTGGTTATGCTACAAAAGATACAACATTACGTATATTAATACGAATTGATCCACCATATCCTGAATGGCGGGAGCAAAATGAAGAAATTACAACAACAAATGAAACTGTAGTTGTTGAAACACATCAATATGATGATAATGATGGGGATGGTGATAAATCAACACATGAATTACGTAGTAAATTTTCATTGATGTTAGAACAAAGAGAGATCGATAAGGCTCTAGCTGAAAAAGCGAAATTAATTGAAATTCAAGAAGAAATGATTAAAGTATTCATTATTAATTTTATAAAATACAACAAATATTTTTATTATCAACTAATTATAGGAAGAAGAGAAATTACCTTTTGATGAATTAGAAGGTCGTAGATATCATGCTTGGATTCTATTAAAAGCTGGTAAAAAGGATATTGATAATGATGTTTTCATTGAACCAACAACTGGATTAATTCATCAATTAAACAGTTCATCTTATATTGGTATTGAGTCGATTTGGAATCATCTTAATTATTGGGTGAATATGCAACAACATTATTGTTCTAATGATGATGGTTTAGATAAACTCGATTATGATTTTAAAAATTTACAAAATTGGGAACATTTATTACCTGGTGAACCGATTGAATGGCGTGTTACAAAAATTGATAAACATACAGCTGAAGAGACTGAAGAAGAAATCGAATTACGTAAAATTATAGAAGAGAAACATCTAGATATGCCGTTTTCTTGGAGTACAAAGATCTCAATTCCTCATGAAGGTACCTACTATAATACATATATGTGAACGGTGTGTAGTAAATTCTTTTGAAATTATTCCAGCTTTAGCCCTTCGTTATCCTGACGGTGCTATCCGAAATCAATATAAACGGACAATTGTAGAACAATATGCACCTTATACTCAATCAGATGGATTAATAACACGAATTGAACGATTTGCAGATTTTAATTGTACAAAACTGGAAAAATGTGAATCATTTTATGAGAATCGTAATGATAAAAGAATGAAATTAATCCATGATTTTACTACACAACAAATACATGAATATTTTGATCGTGGTCGTACAGATGCTGTTTCAGGTAATTCTACTATTAATTAATTGATTATAAATCAAAGAATAATGATACATTTTTAGAACATATTTATTATTGTAATGATGACGAGGAGGGAAATTTGAAACAAATCATTAGATTTTATCATGAAGCACGCTATGATTGTTTATCAAAAATCGAATATGAACCTGAATTAATGACGGAAGAATATATAAACAGACCAGATCGGTAATATAATTAATTTTATAATTCATCTCTATTTGTTTAATAAATTTATTAATTTATAGTTTATACTATCGTCAAGTGAAATTCGCTAATAAAGATCATCACCCATCAACTGATCAATTTGAAGATTCAAGAAAGATTATATTGGTAATGTACATCATCGCCTACTCTTTGTAAATATGTAACAAATAAATAAAATTTTTAGGATATTGTTGAGAAATTTTTTAGAAATAAGGATATACCTGCAGATGATGATATAGCAATAAGGGAATTTAATCAATGGAATAAAAATATTAAATTACAATATCATTATGGTGATGGTAGAATTACAGCATCAACACGTACATTTATAAAACCACTTGATATTGGTGAAGATTTCAAATTCGATCGGAATCTAATACATGAATATCAATCCGATATGAATAAGAAACCATTAAGACAATTACAATTATATTATTTGTTTATAAATTTATTGAAAAATGAAGAAAGATCAATTGAACAAATACGACAAGTTGAAGATATGGTTGATATACTCTCCTATATCTAAATTATTATTAATTTTGTTGTATTAATTATTATAATTTTATTTAAGATTGATGAGTTTTTCCAAACTAGAAATTTAGAAAATGCCAATTTAAAATTGAATGTCCCATTATTTAATAAAGAACAGAATATCGATATGAAATTGGCAATGTTGGAGGAGGTAGGTAATAATTTATTTTTGTTATTCAAAATATTTTTATTATGAATGTTTTTTTTTTTTGATAGGAAAGGAAGGCGAAAGAACATAAAGAACAAGAAATTGAAGATGTTATTGATTATTTAGTACCATATTTAGAAAAATATGGAAATCCATCTAATTTAAGTTACAATCAAGCAAACGATTTGCGAAATCAATGTTTGACTGATTTTAAGACTTTGTTATTGGAAAGGGCACAAGATAAACATCAACAATTTCAACACGTATGTAGTTATAAGTAGAATCAGTTACGTATAGCTTGCTGCTTACTTAGGTAGGTAATTGAATTCAAAGTCTTCAAGTTCTATTATCTAGTACAACAGTATCTTGAATTCTGTGTTGTTTTGTTTTTTAAGTCTACAGTGTACGTGAAACGTTCTATGAATTATCCAACAGTTATCCATCTTCCTTCAGATTTCTGTGCCACTGTGTCCACTACTTAACAAGTCACTTAGTAGTCCTTTAGTGTGTTTTCTTTGTGCACATTCCAAATCTTACTAGAGCCACACCGACACTCTTTTTAATTAAAGTCATAAGACTTTTCGAGTTTCGTCCTTCATAAGCAGTTCCCTTTCTTGCTTTCATTGATTATCTAATAGTTCTTTAAAATTCAATCGTTTTAAAATTGAAATAGTGGACGGAAGAGGTAACACAAAAGAAACAATGGTTTGAAAGCCACCAAGAAACGATAACCGAAAACGAAGAAAATGAATATTTCGACAGTATCAATCATATATACTTCATATTACATATTTTGGAAATTAGAATGACACGATATAAGCAACTATCATGTCAAAGGTATAAAAATGAATCTATCAATATTACATATTTTTTATATAATTGGAGTTATCTCTTCTGTTGATTTTTTTTTTTTAGATATCAAGCATTGGTAAAGTATTTAGATAAACATCCATTATTACAAATATTAAATGAAAAAAATGATGAATAGAATTAAAAAAGAAAATGAGATCAAATTTGTACATTAAATAAAAATTCTTTGTTTATATTATAATAATGAGTATTTTTCAATAACTGAACGACCATGAACCCATTTGCCCAATACAATGTCCATCTTCATCAAATGTTGCTAATGTAAGCTTACTTAATTTATTGGTAAGTGATGGTAAAGTTGATGTTGTAGTAGTATAATTAGCTCCTAATGTTAATGATGAATCTGTAAAAGTTGAAAAAAAAAACAAACGAAATTCTTGTAATATTTAAATAATAAATCTACACCTCTACCATTATCAGTATTGATTTGATGTTCGAATGATTTATCTGTGGCATCCTCATTCGATTTCGATTTGATTTGATTAACAAAACATGTTATTAATGTATCCATAAGACTAGCTTGTCGTGAGAAAATTTGTAATATTTTCGATACTCTTGCACCATTCTCAACAATCATAAATTGTAAAAATAAACATGGCAAACAATTCGAATCATCTTCTTTTGATGGTCGTGCATATTCCCAACTTAATTCATCAAAACGTAAACCTAATAATAATGAACATTGTGTATCATCAATTATATAAACACCATTGGAATTAATTGCAACAAGTACTGGAATGTCTTGATGTGTCATTAATGATGTTAAACCACGTACAGGCTGTTCAATTTGTCCTTCAAAAAATGCAGATCTATTTTAACAATAATAACAATAACTAATCAATCAATTAATTAATTAAAGATTTACCCATAAAATGGTAATGACCAACAGAATTCTAAATATTTCCGAATTAATTTACGATTTGTTGCTGAATTTGGTATACGTTTAAATTGTTCTAATAAACATACTTCAGCTGAATGTTTCGAACTAATTGGTAACCATGTCCATGTGGAACTTTTCCTCACATGAATTGGTAAATATTTAGATTGTTCCTCACGGAAATAATGAGTGGAATGGATTTGTGGATTGTATGGACCTAATTCAATACGTGCTTGAATACCACCTAACATTATATAATGGGATACTTCACAAGGATAACGACCTTCTAATATATTATAACGTGCCTCTTCGTAAAGTAATTCAAGAATTTTTTGATCCCTTTATCACAAATAAATAAATAAATAACAAATTGATAAGAGAGAAAAAAGCTAATCATAAATAAATTTACTTGATTTTCTCTTCTAAATGTTGTGGATAGAAGATATTCCTTTGAAACATTATTTTTGGTTCATCTCGTTGTTGGCGATTATATGAAGCATGACTGTATTGATTAATTAATGTACGCCATGCTTGACGAATTTCATATGGTTTATGTGTTGGTTTCAATTGTAATTCTATCAAGTAATTATTTAAAAATGAATGTGTTTTTTCTCTTTTGAATATACATATGTATATATATACCTAATAATGGACTAACCATCCATAATGTAAATAATTGAATGGCCAACTGTTTATTTAATCCAAGTTCATCACAATTTATAATCGATTGACATAATAAGTCACATGTGGCTGATGGTGTATCCTCTATTTCCATCATTATAGCTGTACGATTATGTAAATAAACACTAGCTGGTATAATTGGACCTTGTAATTGTTCACATGTATTTGTTGGTATAGCTGATGTACTTGCTATAGAACTTGGTACTGATGCTGTTGTTGTATTCGAATCTGTAATAATATAATTTATTAACGTTTTATCCATATATGGTATATATGATAACCAGAAAATAATTAATTAAGTTATAAATTAAATATTAATAAGTAAATAAAAAACAACTATATCTAATAGAATAAATAATAAAAACGAAACGAAACAGAAGTTGTTTATTTGTGAATATCTACAATTCATTAATACCTATTTGTACAATAATGGATGACATTGGTTGAATGATTAAAAGCACATACGTATTATAGGAGTAAATGAAAAACAACTATTGTAGTACAATTTGATATGAAATTCAGCACCTGTTCAGACTGGGACAAAAACTACTAATTGTAATAATTTATTCCCTATATGTGTACGTCTGGAATTTTCTTTTAAATATGTAATACAAAAAAAAAACTACTATACTACAACTATTATATTTATATGAAAGTCTAGCTGGCTTTTATTACTTTATTCCCAAATAAGTTGATATAATCAATAATAATTTATCATTAAATATGATCAGGACAATTTTCTGATTGGTATATTCATGTTAGAAATCAATGTATAACTTTGATGGAAATACATTTGTATTTTTATTTTTATAGTTATTCTCCACTCTATTTCCACTAGTTAAACAAGTGGATGGTGTATATAATGATAATAGTGATGATATCAATTTTTTAATGAGACTACTGTGTAATCTTTAATTTTTCAAGACAACCTATTTCTGTTTTTCTGGGGGTAGTTTTAGAAATTGTACAATAAATCAATGAATCAACTATTTCATTTTATCGTGTACTCTATTACTAAAGAAACACTAGTATAAGTGATTAACTATATAGAAGGTAAGATTTAAAATTTTATTATTGCAATTGCAATTATTATTATTATTATTATTATTATTACAAGGATAAATTGTTGTGTGTGAATAATCCGGACTGATACCATAAAGATAGTACAAAAAAAAAACAGTAACAACCGGAAGAATAGTGGTGGTTTAGATTTTTGAATAAAATCCCGAATCCAATGCATTTATCATTTTATTAAACAACATGTTGCATTATTAGTGAATAAGAAGAAGAGAAAGAAATAGTGTGTGTTTGTGTTTAAGTAGATTTTATCATATATTAAACAACACACACCTTTATTTTAGTTTAGAAATTGAGGGAAATCATATTAATAATTATGGAATTTACAACAACAACAACCACAACAACAACAATGATGACATTTACAAGAAAAGCATTCAATCAATCTATAAATTTCAATGATTCAACAGTTAAAAGACAATTAAATTTGTATGATATTCTAATACCAACAATTGGAGGGATTATTATTTTATTAAATTTTGCTGTTGTTATTTCCAGTGGATTAATTCTAAAAAAAGGTAATTACAATATTATTATTACATATTTCTAATTATTGTGTAATTAACACATTTTATGTACATTTCACCTACTTGTAAAGAAAATTAATTTCTAACTATACTTAAGTGTTGAGAGGAATTTGTCAATTCCGATAGAACCTAAAATTAAACTATTGATTATCTTTTTGTTGATCTATTTTTGGAACATCTTAAAATAATAATAGTAAGGAAAAAAAGAAGAAGAAAAAAGGAACAATAAAACTATAAATATCCAAGTGTAGGTGGATTGTTAGTTTTATAATTAAGTCAACTTGTAGAACGGTAGAGCCTTATTTGTTAAAAGTTATACACTGTTAATCGTTAATACTATCGATCACTATTCCCTTTATAGATTTATAAGAAAAAAAAGAAGTTTCCATCTTAAAATTATCCAGTTTCTTCGATGAGACATACTCATAACTATCTATTACACGTACTGCACGTACTTATTGTTCTTTTTTTTATTATAAAAACTGTAATATTGTACTAAATCACGGACTGTATGTAATGTTGTGATTATCTATCTTATCAAAAGAATAAACCATATTTCCGTGAAAATACACAACTATACAGATATAGAACATGTTGTATAAAACAGGATATAATGAGTGATATTTTTTTATCAAAATGAAAATACTTTGATTTGTTGCTTTTATCAATTTATCTCTTTGTTTTATTTTCTAAATTAAATTTAAAAAAAAAACAAACACTGTTAAGAAAAATTGGATTTTCACAGCATTGATAGGTTTTGGAAAAACAACAGTTAAGTGATCTGTTAGATGAAAACATACTGTTTAGAAATATCTAAGAGTAAACTTAATGGGGGGCATTCAAATGGGACACTACTATACCTTTCAACTATCAAATTAATGTTTGTTTATAGGCCAACAACCACGATCAACATATTTATTTCTTGGTAATGTTGCAATGACTGATTTAATTACTGGTATTGCTGTTGTTTTCGGTCAATTATATCCAAAAACAAATCGTGACCATTATGTATGTTCAATTCAATTAGGTATGTAATAATAATAATAATAATACAAACACAGTTATTAGCAATAATAATTATTATTATTTGTTAATAGGTATGATAGTATCAAGTACATTAGCATCTGTATATTCAATTGGTCTGATAGGAATTGATCGATTTTTATATATCATTCATGGTATTCAATATCAACAATGGGTTTATCCAACAAGAGCACGATTATGTATTGTTTTTACATGGATTATAGGTATGTTAATTAATTAATTAATTAATTAATTAATATTAAATTAATATAAATTAATTAGGTTGTATAATTGGATTCATGCCATTATTTGGTTGGTATGGTGATACAGATAATGGACGTATATGTTGGTTTATTTTATTAGCACCGAAATATTTGATACTTTTAACTGTATTAATTGGCATGATACCATTGATTATTATTATTATTTTATATTTGATTATTTTATATCATGCAATTAGAAAAATTAATCAATTAAAACATGCCCAACAATTCAATCCAAATCATCGTGATTCTTTAACAAATTTACGAATGTTTCGTGGTGGAACTAATAAAGAAAATAATGAACAACAACAACAACAACAATCAATTAAAGAGAAATTAAATTGGAAAAAGATCTTTACAAAACAACCAACAAATTCAGTAAAAACACCAAGTAAATGGAAAGCTATAAAAGTTGTATTATTTACAACATTAAGTTTTATAATATCATGGTTCCCATATTTTATTGCATGCATAATTTATGTATATAAATGTGAACATTTAGATACAAAACAATGTAAATCATTACAAATTGTAATTGCAAGTCCATTAGCAATTTTAGGTTTTACAAATAGTTTAATTAATCCAATTATATATGCATGGTGGCATAAAGGTTTCCGTGAATATGTACAACAACGTGTTAGTATTGCTATTGAAAAAGTACGACGTGCTAGTAATGTTGTTGGTAATACAGCATTCCATATTGGTCGTTATGCTAGTAGGAAAGCATCAACTGTATCAACAATTATGAAAAGTGATAAGGATGCATCAGCATCAACAACAACAACAACATCAAAACATATTGAAGATAATAATGATGATGATGATGATGATGATAATACAAATCATCAACAACAGATACCATAATCTGATTCAAATTTCTGTGATAGAATAAGAAATTAAAAGAGGTGCCATATTTCTCACTATTCACAAATTCATTATAGATTAAAATAATAATAAAAACAATATCTGTTCTTACCATTAGTTTGTTTATCACTTAAAATATCCGAATCTTTGATTGTATCAGTTGTTGAAACAGTCCTATCTCTATCCCAATCTGTTTGTATACTATTATAACCATTATTTTGTTCATTATTACTATAACCACCTGTATCTGTACCACATAAACTTGAATAACTTGCACTTACAGTTGGTATACGTTGTGATACTGAATATAATGCACCTTGACTTGATGATAATTCTTCAGTTTGTATATAATCATCAAGTGTACGACTATACATATAAGAAAACATCAACATACGTACATTATTTAATAAAATTGTAATACAAATTAATGCTTACCTATATTGTTCAACCATATAATCAGGATTTTGATTTGAATAGATACGACTTCTTGGATATTCGACAGGTACAACTGTAACAAAATTACCATTCTGTTGAATACTAATTTGTTGATTATTATCTTTAGATTCAATTATAAGTGTATTATTATCCATTTTATCAAGCTTTTTTCTTTCTTTCAACACAACATTTATACAGACAGACAGACAGACGTCAAAAGAACTAAATTATTGATTTGTTTTTACATTGCTATTGAAACCATATTTTCTTATATAAGATTTTGTACATTTTTTTTTTCATTAGAGTTATTGAAATAAACGGAATTTCGTAATTTTATCATTTTCGTCTGTACATATAAAGTGCGTTTTGTTTACTTTTTTTGAAAAATGATAATGAAAATATTTTGACATTTGACAGTTGTCAGTTGGTATGACAGTCAAGAATCCTGTATTACCGACTAATACTCTATTTATAATTTTTGTAAAATAAAAAATTTATTCATTTTCAAAAATTTAAATTATATCAAATTTATTGGTCGAAAATAACTGATTTGTTTAGGCC